>CM022399.1:92188849-92241897 GCA_011833715.1 Carcinoscorpius rotundicauda
ACCCAAAATAAACCAATATAAAGGAACGCCATTATACCTATATTAATATTATAGATAAAATTATATATTTAAACATCTAACCCCGCCCTCTATATTGCGACACTCAGTTACACAACCCCTACCAAACATGTGGTCAGCTTCCGGTCAGTTACCTCTTTCTTTGTGAACCTGTTGTTCGCTCTTCTATTTAAAATATTTTCTGAACCCAAACGAGCCGTTTTTGCATATATAATTAGTTGTTTCTTGCCGTAAGTTCTATAATTAGCACTTAGGAACTACAAAATATTTGTTGTCGCGCTAATTGTCCTCATTATTTTATGACACGAAACCGCCTCAAAACAACAGAATAGCGGTAAATATAAAGCTTTTAATTTATTGAATGAGACGTGAGGCTTACACAATTTTTATGCTTTCATGTGCGTACATGTACGTACACACTCGTCCAGAGTCAGATCGCACTCTGTCGGTTGAGGTTATAAATACAGTTATACCTCCTAACCAATGTGCGAGACATTCCTTGTGAAAGTTATCATGTTTTATTTATATTGTTGTAAAGTGTTTTAACATAACTCTGTTCTGCTCTATTTTCCCCCAAACCTCCCTTAGGGTACTGAAACGAGGCGTGACCAAAGTTACTATTTTATCTTGTCGGCTTTTTACACGCTTACAATTCCCTGTCTTGTTTTATTTTTTTGCAGATTCATCAACAAAATATGATGTTTTACACGTTGTATATTAATTTAAAGCACTATTCTTAGCTTATGTTTTGACTTACCCTAGATTTTCCGCCATGTAACAGCATATATGTATCTATTTGTTTGTTTGTTGAATTCTGCGCAAAGCTACTCGATGACTCCCTATTCTATTAGTCCATAACTGTGAAGAGATAGACTTGAGGAAAGGCATTTAATCAGCATCGCACACCTTCAACTCTCAGAATACAGTTTTGTTAACGAATTGAAACTGACTGTCACATTACAATTCCTGTTCTCCGTGCTGAAACGGTGAGCTTGTCTGGAGAAGAGTTTCGATCCCGCGACTGGTGCACGTTTATATGTTTTAATAAAACTATCAGACAGACAGACAGGTAGATATGTCGAAGTAAACAGTCACACAAATAGAGACAAATAAATAGACAGAAAGAAAGATAGATTGATAGGAGCCTTATCGTTAGTGATAGGTAGTTTATTTATCTCAGCACAGTCATTATGACGTCATGTTGTGAAGTTTTGTGTTTTTTTCTGATACATAGAATTTATTTACAAACTGTGGGGATTCTTCCACTTTAAAATTTATCGGGTTAAATTGTGGGAAATAAGGTAATATATTCACACTAATCTATGGCGCTTTATCATGGTTCAGTGGTGAGTCAGGGAGCTTATGACGTTAAAATTCGGGGTTGGATATCTACTGTGTTCTACTAACTCGCTAGCAGAAGAAACTCGATAAAAGGTAATGTGATGTGTTCATATATTGGTGTGTTACTGTTAAGTCTTGAAAGTGACTTCATATAAGTTATTTCTGATTGGATAATCAGTTTTCTTGCAGAGTTAAAGCATGCTATACAGCGACAACTGGTGGCCACCGGAGTTTTTCGATTGGTCCTGTACAATGAAAAGAGAAAACTCGTACGTGTTAGAAGGCTGTTTTGGACTGTTAGAAACCTCTTGTGGAGTGTTAGAAGGCTGTTGTGGACTGTTAGAAAGCTCTTGTGGACTGTTAGAAAGCTGTTGTGGACTGTTAGAAGACTGTTGTGAATTGTTATAAGACTGTTGTGGACTGTTAGAAAGCTGTTGTGGACTGTTAGAAGGCTGTGGTGGATTGTTATAAGACTTTTGTGGACTGTTAGAAGGCTGTTGTGGACTGTTAGAAGACTGTTGTGAACTGATAGAAAGCTGTTGTGGATTGTTATAAGACTGTTGTGGACTGTTAGAAAGCTGTTGTGGATTGTTAGAAGGCTGTTGTGAACTGTTATAAAGCTGTTGTGAATTGTTAGAAGACTGTTGTGGATTGTTAGAAAGCTGTTGTGGACTGTTAGAAGACTTTTGTTCATTGTTAGAAGACTGTTGTGGATTGTTATAAGACTTTTGTGGACTGTTAGAAAGCTCTTGTGGACTGTTAGAAAGCTGTTGTGGACTGTTAGAAGACTGTTGTGGACTGTTAGAAAGCTGTTGTGAACTGTTATAAAGCTGTTGTGAATTGTTATAAGACTTTTGTGGATTGTTAGAAAGCTGTTGTGGACTGTGAGAAAGCTCTTGTGGGTTGTTAAAAAGCTGTTGTGGACTGTTAGAAGGCTGTTGTGAACTGTTATAAAGCTGTTGTGAATTGTTAGAAGACTGTTGTGGATTGTTATAAGATTGTTGTGGACTGTTAGAAAGCTGTTGTGGACTGTGAGAAAGCTGTTGTGGACTGTTAGAAAGCTGTTGTGAACTGATAGAAAGCTGTTGTGGACTGTTAGAAGACTGTTGTGGGTTGTTAGAAAGCTGTTGTGGACTGTGAGAAAGCTCTTGTGGGTTGTTAAAAAGCTGTTGTGGACTGTTAGAAGACTGTTGTGGACTGTTATAAAGCTGTTGTGAATTGTTAGAAGACTGTTGTGAATTGTTAGAAGACTGTTGTGGATTGTTATAAGATTGTTGTGGACTGTTAGAAGACTGTTGTGGACTGTGAGAAAGCTGTTGTGGGTTGTTAAAAAGCTGTTGTGGATTGTTAGAAGGCTGTTGTGGACTGTTAGAAAGCTGTTGTGGACTGTTAGAAGACTGTTGTGGGTTGTTATAAAGCTGTTGTGAATTGTTAGAAGACTGTTGTGGATTGTTATAAGATTGTTGTGGACTGTTAGAAGACTGTTGTGGACTGTTAGAAAGCTGTTGTGAACTGATAGAAAGCTGTTGTGGACTGTGAGAAAGCTCTTGTGGGTTGTTAAAAAGCTGTTGTGGACTGTTAGAAGACTGTTGTGGATTGTTAAAAGACTTTTATTAATTGTTAGAAGACTGTTGTGGACTGTTAGAAGACTGTTGTGGATTGTTAGAAAGCTGTTGTGAATTGTTAGAAGACTGTTGTGGATTGTTATAAGACTTGTGGATTGTTAGAAAGCTGTTGTGGACTGTGAGAAAGCTGTTGTGGACTGTTAGAAGGCTGTTGTGGACTGTTATAAGACTGTTGTGGATTGTTAAAAGACTTTTATTAATTGTTAGAAGACTGTTGTGGACTGTTAGAAGACTGTTGTGGATTGTTATAAAGCTGTTGTGAATTGTTAGAAGACTGTTGTGGATTGTTAGAAGACTGTTGTGGATTGTTATAAAGCTGTTGTGGACTGTTAGAAGGCTGTTGTGGACTGTTAGAAAGCTGTTGTGAATTGTTAGAAGACTGTTGTGGGTTGTTAGAAAGCTGTTGTGGACTGTGAGAAAGCTCTTGTGGGTTGTTAAAAAGCTGTTGTGGATTGTTAGAAGACTGTTGTGGATTGTTATAAGATTGTTGTGGACTGTTAGAAGACTGTTGTGGACTGTGAGAAAGCTGTTGTGGGTTGTTATAAAGCTGTTGTGGACTGTTATAAAGCTGTTGTGAATTGTTATAAGACTTGTGGATTGTTATAAGACTTGTGGATTGTTAGAAAGCTGTTGTGGACTGTGAGAAAGCTGTTGTGGACTGTTAGAAGGCTGTTGTGGACTGTTATAAGACTGTTGTGGATTGTTAAAAGACTTTTATTAATTGTTAGAAGACTGTTGTGGACTGTTAGAAGACTGTTGTGGATTGTTATAAAGCTGTTGTGAATTGTTAGAAGACTATTGTGGATTGTTAGAAGACTGTTGTGGATTGTTATAAAGCTGTTGTGGACTGTTAGAAGGCTGTTGTGGACTGTTAGAAAGCTGTTGTGAATTGTTAGAAGACTGTTGTGGGTTGTTAGAAAGCTGTTGTGGACTGTTAGAAGACTGTTGTGGACTGTTATAAAGCTGTTGTGAATTGTTAGAAGACTGTTGTGGATTGTTATAAGATTGTTGTGGACTGTTAGAAGACTGTTGTGGACTGTGAGAAAGCTGTTGTGGGTTGTTATAAAGCTGTTGTGGACTGTTAGAAAGCTGTTGTGAGTTAAAGACTGTGTGGATTGTTATAAGACTGTTGTGGACTGTTAGAAGACTGTTGTGGACTGTTAGAAAGCTGTTGTGAATTGTTAGAAGACTGTTGTGGGTTGTTAGAAAGCTGTTGTGGACTGTGAGAAAGCTCTTGTGGGTTGTTAAAAAGCTGTTGTGGACTGTTAGAAGACTGTTGTGGACTGTTATAAAGCTGTTGTGAATTGTTAGAAGACTGTTGTGGATTGTTATAAGATTGTTGTGGACTGTTAGAAGACTGTTGTGGACTGTGAGAAAGCTGTTGTGGACTGTTATAAAGCTGTTGTGAATTGTTAGAAGACTGTTGTGGATTGTTATAAGACTGTTGTGGACTGTTAGAAGGCTGTTGTGGACTGTTAGAAGACTGTTGTGGATTGTTAGAAAGCTGTTGTGAATTGTTATAAGACTTGTGGATTGTTATAAGACTTGTGGATTGTTAGAAAGCTGTTGTGGACTGTGAGAAAGCTGTTGTGGACTGTTAGAAGGCTGTTGTGGACTGTTATAAGACTGTTGTGGATTGTTAAAAGACTTTTATTAATTGTTAGAAGACTGTTGTGGACTGTTAGAAGACTGTTGTGGATTGTTATAAAGCTGTTGTGAATTGTTAGAAGACTGTTGTGGATTGTTAGAAGACTGTTGTGGATTATTATAAAGCTGTTGTGGACTGTTAGAAGGCTGTTGTGGACTGTTAGAAAGCTGTTGTGAATTGTTAGAAGACTGTTGTGGGTTGTTAGAAAGCTTTTGTGGACTGTTAGAAGACTGTTGTGGACTGTTATAAAGCTGTTGTGAATTGTTAGAAGACTGTTGTGGATTGTTATAAGATTGTTGTGGACTGTTAGAAGACTGTTGTGGACTGTGAGAAAGCTGTTGTGGGTTGTTATAAAGCTGTTGTGGACTGTTATAAAGCTGTTGTGAATTGTTAGAAGACTGTTGTGGATTGTTATAAGACTGTTGTGGACTGTTAGAAGGCTGTTGTGGACTGTTAGAAAGCTGTTGTGAATTGTTAGAAGACTGTTGTGGGTTGTTAGAAAGCTGTTGTGGACTGTGAGAAAGCTCTTGTGGGTTGTTAAAAAGCTGTTGTGGACTGTTAGAAGACTGTTGTGGACTGTTATAAAGCTGTTGTGAATTGTTAGAAGACTGTTGTGGATTGTTATAAGATTGTTGTGGACTGTTAGAAGACTGTTGTGGACTGTGAGAAAGCTGTTGTGGACTGTTATAAAGCTGTTGTGAATTGTTAGAAGACTGTTGTGGATTGTTATAAGACTGTTGTGGACTGTTAGAAGGCTGTTGTGGACTGTTAGAAGACTGTTGTGGACTGTTATAAAGCTGTTGTGAATTGTTAGAAGACTGTTGTGGATTGTTATAAGATGTTGTGGACTGTTAGAAGACTGTTGGGACTGTGAGAAAGCTGTTGTGGGTTGTTATAAAGCTGTTGGACTGTTATAAAGCTGTTGTGAATTGTTATGAAGCTGTTGTGGATTGTTATAAGACTGTTGTGGACTGTTAGAAGGCTGTTGTGGACTGTTAGAAGACTGTTGTGGATTGTTAGAAAGCTGTTGTGAATTGTTATAAGACTTGTGGATTGTTAGAAAGCTGTTGTGGACTGTGAGAAAGCTGTTGTGGACTGTTAGAAGGCTGTTGTGGACTGTTATAAGACTGTTGTGGATTGTTATAAGACTTTTATTAATTGTTAGAAGACTGTTGTGGACTGTTAGAAGACTGTTGTGGATTGTTATAAAGCTGTTGTGAATTGTTAGAAGACTGTTGTGGATTGTTATAAGACTGTTGTGGACAGTTAGAAGGCTGTTGTGGACTGTTAGAAAGCTGTTGTGAATTGTTAGAAGACGTTGTGGGTTGTTAGAAAGCTGTTGTGGACTGTGAGAAAGCTCTTGTGGGTTGTTAAAAACTGTGTGGACTGTTAGAAGACTGTTGTGGACTGTTATAAAGCTGTTGTGAATTGTTAGAAGACTGTTGTGGATTGTTTAAGATTGTTTGGACTGTTAGAAGACTGTTGTGGACTGTGAGAAAGCTGTTGTGGGTTGTTATAAAGCTGTTGTGGACTGTTATAAAGCTGTTGTGAATTGTTAGAAGACTGTTGTGGATTGTTATAAGACTGTTGTGGACTGTTAGAAGGCTGTTGTGGACTGTTAGAAGACTGTTGTGGATTGTTAGAAAGCTGTTGTGAATTGTTATAAGACTTGTGGATTGTTATAAGACTTGTGGATTGTTAGAAAGCTGTTGTGGACTGTGAGAAAGCTGTTGTGGACTGTTAGAAGGCTGTTGTGGACTGTTATAAGACTGTTGTGGATTGTTAAAAGACTTTTATTAATTGTTAGAAGACTGTTGTGGACTGTTAGAAGACTGTTGTGGATTGTTATAAAGCTGTTGTGAATTGTTAGAAGACTGTTGTGGATTGTTATAAGACTGTTGTGGACTGTTAGAAGGCTGTTGTGGACTGTTAGAAAGCTGTTGTGAATTGTTAGAAGACTGTTGTGGATTGTTAGAAGACTGTTGTGGATTGTTATAAGAGTGTGGTGGACTGTTAGAAGGCTGTTGTGGACTGTTAGAAGACTGTTGTGGATTGTTAGAAAGCTTTTGTGGATTGTTAGAAGACTGTTGTGGATTGTTAGAAAGCTGTTGTGAATTGTTATAAGACTTGTGGATTGTTAGAAAGCTGTTGTGGACTGTGAGAAAGCTGTTGTGGACTGTTAGAAGGCTGTTGTGGACTGTTATAAGACTGTTGTGGATTGTTAAAAGACTTTTATTAATTGTTAGAAGACTGTTGTGGACTGTTAGAAGACTGTTGTGGACTGTTAGAAGACTGTTGTGGACTGTTATAAAGCTGTTGTGAATTGTTAGAAGACTGTTGTGGATTGTTATAAGACTGTTGTGGACTGTTAGAAGGCTGTTGTGAACTGTTATAAAGCTGTTGTGAATTGTTAGAAGACTGTTGTGGATTGTTATAAGACTGTTGTGAACTGTTAGAAGGCTGTTGTGGACTGTTAGAAGACTGTTGTGGATTGTTAGAAAGCTTTTGTGGATTGTTAGAAGACTGTTGTGGATTGTTAGAAAGCTGTTGTGAATTGTTATAAGACTGTTGTGGACTTTTAGAAAACTTGTTAATTGTTAGAAGACTGTTGTGGATTGTTAGAAAGCTGTTGTGAACTGTTAGAAAGCTGTTGTGGATTGTTAGAAAGCTGTTGTGGACTGTTAGAAGGCTGGTGTGGATTGTTAGAAAGCTGTTGTGAACTGTTATAAAGCTGTTGTGGATTGTTAGAAAGCTGTTGTGAACTGTTAGAAAGCTGTTGTGGATTGTTAGAAAGCTGTTGTGAACTGTTAGAAAGCTGTTGTGGACTGTGAGAAAGCTGTTGTGGACTGTTAGAAGGCTGTTGTGGACTGTTATAAGACTGTTGTGGATTGTTAAAAGACTTTTATTAATTGTTAGAAGACTGTTGTGGACTGTTAGAAGACTGTTGTGGATTGTTAGAAAGCTGTTGTGGACTGTTATAAAGCTGTTGTGAATTGTTAGAAGACTGTTGTGGATTGTTAAAAGGCTGTTGTGGACTGTTAGAAGGCTGTTGTGAACTGTTATAAAGCTCTTGTGAATTGTTATAAGACTGTTGTGGACTGTTAGAAGGCTGTTGTGGACTGTTAGAAGACTGTTGTGGATTGTTAGAAAGCTGTTGTGGATTGTTAGAAGACTGTTGTGGATTGTTAGAAAGCTGTTGTGAATTGTTATAAGACTGTTGTGGACTTTTAGAAAACTTGTTAATTGTTAGAAGACTGTTGTGGATTGTTAGAAAGCTGTTGTGAACTGTTAGAAAGCTGTTGTGGATTGTTAGAAAGCTGTTGTGAATTGTTAGAAGACTGTTGTGGATTGTTATAAGACTGTTGTGGACTGTTAGAAGGCTGTTGTGGACTGTTAGAAGACTGTTGTGGATTGTTAGAAAGCTGTTGTGAATTGTTATAAGACTTGTGGATTGTTATAAGACTTGTGGATTGTTAGAAAGCTGTTGTGGACTGTGAGAAAGCTGTTGTGGACTGTTAGAAGGCTGTTGTGGACTGTTATAAGACTGTTGTGGATTGTTAAAAGACTTTTATTAATTGTTAGAAGACTGTTGTGGACTGTTAGAAGACTGTTGTGGATTGTTATAAAGCTGTTGTGAATTGTTAGAACTGTTGTGGATTGTTATAAGACTGTTGTGGACTGTTAAAGGCTGTTGTGGACTGTTAGAAGCTGTTGTGAATTGTTAGAAGACTGTTGTGGATTGTTAGAAGACTGTTGTGGATTGTTATAAGAGTGTGGTGGACTGTTAGAAGGCTGTGTACTGTTAGAAGACTGTTGTGGATTGTTAGAAAGCTTTTGTGGATTGTTAGAAGACTGTTGTGGATTGTTAGAAGCTGTTGTGAATGTTATAAGACTTGTGGATGGAGTTGTTTAAAGCTGTTGTGGATGTGTTAGAAAGCTGTTGTGGACTGTGAGAAAGCTGTTGTGGACTGTTAGAAGGCTGTTGTGGACTGTTAGAAGACTGTTGTGGATTGTTAGAAGACTTTTATTAATTGTTAGAAGACTGTTGTGGACTGTTAGAAGACTGTTGTGGACTGTTAGAAGACTGTTGTGGACTGTTATAAAGCTGTTGTGAATTGTTAGAAGACTGTTGTGGATTGTTATAAGACGTTGTGGACTGTTAGAAGGCTGTTGTGAACTGTTAGAAAGCTGTTGTGAATTGTTATAAGACTTGTGGATTGTTATAAGACTGTTGTGGACTGTTAGAAGGCTGTTGTGGACTGTTAGAAGACTGTTGTGGATTGTTAGAAAGCTGTTGTGGGTTGTTAGAAAGCTGTTGTGGACTGTTAGAAAGCTGTTGTGAACTGTTATAAGACTGTTGTGGACTTTAGAAAACTGTTAATTGTTAGAAGACTGTTGGATTGTTAGAAAGCTGTTGTGAACTGTTAGAAAGCTGTTGTGGATTGTTAGAAAGCTGTTGTGGACTGTTAGAAGGCTGGTGTGGATTGTTAGAAAGCTGTTGTGAACTGTTATAAAGCTGTTGTGGATTGTTAGAAAGCTGTTGTGAACTGTTAGAAAGCTGTTGTGGATTGTTAGAAAGCTGTTGTGAACTGTTAGAAAGCTGTTGTGGACTGTGAGAAAGCTGTTGTGGACTGTTAGAAGGCTGTTGTGGACTGTTATAAGACTGTTGTGGATTGTTAAAAGACTTTTATTAATTGTTAGAAGACTGTTGTGGACTGTTAGAAGACTGTTGTGGATTGTTAGAAAGCTGTTGTGGACTGTTATAAAGCTGTTGTGAATTGTTAGAAGACTGTTGTGGATTGTTATAAGACTGTTGTGGACTGTTAGAAGGCTGTTGTGAACTGTTATAAAGCTGTTGTGAATTGTTAGAAGACTGTTGTGGATTGTTATAAGACTGTTGTGAACTGTTAGAAGGCTGTTGTGGACTGTTAGAAGACTGTTGTGGATTGTTAGAAAGCTTTTGTGGATTGTTAGAAGACTGTTGTGGATTGTTAGAAAGCTGTTGTGAATTGTTATAAGACTGTTGTGGACTTTTAGAAAACTTGTTAATTGTTAGAAGACTGTTGTGGATTGTTAGAAAGCTGTTGTGAACTGTTAGAAAGCTGTTGTGGATTGTTAGAAAGCTGTTGTGAATTGTTAGAAGACTGTTGTGGATTGTTATAAGACTGTTGTGAACTGTTAGAAGGCTGTTGTGGACTGTTAGAAGACTGTTGTGGATTGTTAGAAAGCTTTTGTGGATTGTTAGAAGACTGTTGTGGATTGTTAGAAAGCTGTTGTGAATTGTTATAAGACTGTTGTGGACTTTTAGAAAACTTGTTAATTGTTAGAAGACTGTTGTGGATTGTTAGAAAGCTGTTGTGAACTGTTAGAAAGCTGTTGTGGACTGTTAGAAGGCTGTTGTGGACTGTTAGAAGGCTGTTGTGGATTGTTAGAAAGCTGTTGTGGACTGTTAGAAGACTGTTGTGGATTGTTAGAAAGCTGTTGTGAACTGTTAGAAAGCTGTTGTGAACTGTTAGAAGGCTGGTGTGGATTGTTAGAAGACTGTTGTGGATTGTTAGAAAGCTGTTGTGGATTGTTAGAAAGCTGTTGTGGACTGTTAGAAGGCTGGTGTGGATAACATCACAGATTCAGATCAGCGTTTCATTGCTTTGCGTGATGGTCTGGTGACTAGGGCGTTAAACTCGTAATCTTCAAGTCGCAGGTTCGAATCTCGTCACCATACATTGTCTCTCTGTCAGCTATGAACATTTTATAACGTGGTGCTTGGTTAGTTGGTATAGAATAGCTCGTACATTACTACTAAATTAGGGTCGACTAGCGCAGATAGATCTCGAGTTTCTTTTGGGGAAATACAAAACCAGAACAATTAAAAGGCATGCATTACAGGAATTTGTGAAATAAATCGACATTAGATTAAAGAGATAAAGGTATTTTTGGTCGGTTTTACTCATTTTTTTAGGTCATTGACTGTCTTGATAAAGAAATAATGGTTACTTTTAAAAGCACTCGTTTCTTAGGTGTCTTAAGAAATACTGTTGTTGCCAAACATATCTTGGGAAATTAAGTGTTTTTAATTAATTATAATTTAATTATTTCTAGCGTTAAACACTAGGGTTTTGAAAAGATGTAGTTGTAATATTTGTCTATTTTTGTGTCTCGTTACAGCATGGACTGGAAACTAACACACAGAACGGGGAGAAAGACACAAAATTAAAACCTAAGTTTATTCCAGTCACCAGACTAGAAGATGACGAGGTCATTAGAACTGTCGAGTTTCATCCGAGTGGACGATTTTATGCATGTGGGGGTAACTCGAAAACCTTACGAATCTGTGCTTACCCTAAACTTTATGAACTGAGGTTTGTTTTATTATAACAGTACTGTGCACACCAACATTTTATGTTCTGTCTGTACCAACATTTGTTAACTTCTTTGTTTTGATGTTCTACATACAGTGAAAACTACGAGACTCATGAACCGGCAGTCTTACTGAAGAGGATGAGACATCACGAGGGTTCCATCTACTGTCTGGCCTGGAATGGAACAGGTGACCTCCTGGCGACAGGTTCTAATGATAAGACAATCAAGCTGACAAGATTCAATCAAGAACTTTGCAATGTTGAAGGTAAATACATTTTCAGTATCACGAAGACATTTTAACTGGTTTTACTAATAAGAAATTAGAGGTTTTTAGGTAATCCTACAAGTTAGAATATTCAAAGTTTTTGGTAGAATCCCCTTTTATGTGGTATCTGACATAGCTTCGTCGAATATCCTAGGTAAGTGTCTGAAATGTTTTCATACATTTCCCATTTTATATGGATTCTACATGTTTCTGTCGAATCCCCTTAGTTAAAGTCTTAAATGTTTTCATACATTCACCTTTTATATGGATTCTACATATTTCTGTCGAATCCCCTAAGTAAAAATCTTAAATGTTTTCATACATTCCCCATTTTATATGGATTCTACATGTTTCTGTCGAATCCCCTTAGTAAAAGTCTTAAATGTTTTCATACATTCACCTTTTATATGGATTCTACATATTTCTGTCGAATCCCCTAAGTAAAAATCTTAAATGTTTTCATACATTCCCCATTTTATATGGATTCTACATGTTTCTGTCAATCCCCTAAGTAAAAGTCTTAAATGTTTTCATACATTCCCCCTTTTCTGTAGGTTCTACATGTTTCTGTCGAATCCCCTAAGTAAAAGTCTTACATGTTTTCATACATTCTTCCTTTTCTATTGGTTCTATTATTTTCCCTCAATCCCCTAATTAATGACTCACTTTTCATTTTAAAGAACCATTCTTAGTTATTGGTTCTAATTCCTTACGGCTTGGCCTGATGGTTGACTTATTCAGTGGGCCACGGACTCCAAACCCATTGCCAAACCTGCTTGCCTTGTCAGGCGTAAGGGCGTTATGCTGTGACGGTTAATCCCATTGTTCAGTTAGAGTAATTTTAAAGATTGCGGTGGGTGTGTTGACTACCAGCCTTTTCTCTGGTCTATTACTTCAAATTTAGGAACGGCTAGAACTCGTATGGCTTTGTCCGAAATCCAACAAACGAACATTTCTCTAGAATCCCCTAAATAAAGAATATATCTACTTCCAAACGTCCTTCGTGACAAACTTTTTACATCTTTGAAATGAGGACTTCAATGGAACCTCTTCAGTTGAGAGTTTTAATAAATATAGTTTTATCAGTGTCTGTATCTGTAGAATTTCTGTTTATAAAAGCCTTAAACTCGTTGTGTTATTAAAACTTGAATGTCGATTCTTTTTATTTATTTATTTGGAACTCAAATATCCTTTACATTCGTCTAAAATACGATCCACGTAGGAACTGGTACAGATGAAAATTCTTTAGCGTTTAATTTGATGACATAAAACCAATTTATGTTTTTAAGTGACAATTCAGCTGTTTGTTAAAAATTAAATAAGAATACAGTAAACAATTAATCTTTGAGAAACGATTGCGTTCTATCTCGAAAGAATTGTTCTTGTATCCAAGAAAACGACAACTAAACAATGTTCTCTTCCCACACCGGGTATCGAAGTCACAAATTTTGCACCACTAGCTTTCAGACTGAGCCAATGAAAAATGTTTCACGGTGTTTAGGTAAATTTGAAAGATAACTCTCAGAGCTTCATTGCAATAAGTTATTAGTTGGCGAAATTAGTTTCTTTATAACTAATTTAATACTAAACCTTGAGGACTATAAGTCTAAACGTATATACTAAATTCCAATATAAGATGCTCGTTTCGGTTTTATGGAAATACGACTTTCGAAAGGTCATAAACTTACTATAAACAAACTGGTATTTTATGGATATAGAATCCAACAAAGACTACAGTAAAAAGGTAGTAACAAAATGGCCAAGTTTGAAGTCCGTGAACTTCGTCTTACATGGAGTACCAATTTTAAGAAATAACAATCTCTATGTAGAAGATAACCCGAACAAAAAAATCATATTTCAAAAATTGTGTTTTATTGTTTTGTTACTGCCTCACAAGTGTTGTTATGGTTTTATTATTGACCCACAGGTGTCGTTGGAAAGCTAACTATGCATACAGGGACCGCACGAGACTTGTGTTTCATGGAAGACCTGAGTAGCCGGTCCAACTTGCTCATCAGTGGCGGTTCCTTGGACAACAAAATTTTCATAACCGACTGTGAAACAGGAATGACATTCCAGACCTTTACTGGACATTGCGGTCAGTCTCAACTTTAGGTTAAAGCCACAGGCACAAGCCTAGTTAAAACCATTAAACAATTAATAATTATTCAACGACCCCCACTTTCCACTACTTGACGCCTTGTATTTAATGGATACTATTCTCCCCCCCCAAAAAATTCTTTAAACTATAAAGGATAATTTCCCAAAAGAACAACACGTTTCCCATCCTTGCTTTAAAGACCTCTCATTGCTAACATTCTCTTTCACTTTCTGGACTAACTAAATAACAGTTCTATTTTCTTTCTTTTTCAAACATAAATTTAGAAGGCAAAGCGAAAGTTTACTTTATTTTGTACTTATTGGTAACAAACGTTTTGTGTACAATAATAATGGTGCTAACAATATTCCTTTGCCATATATAGTATGAGAAACAATTATAGACAAACATTTGTAAGTGTTGCAGTAACGGGTAATTTTAACTTAATGGTTAATTTATCATTGTTAAGATACATTATGACAGATAATATAAAAGTAAAGTGAATAATTTGATCAATTTTACAATGCAGTAGTATTTGTTTTAAACTACGATTGTAAAATATTTTTTCCAGATGATTTGTATCAATCCTCACAATTCAGCCATGTTGTTTGACTGCCTTTAAATAATCTAATTTTTCATATAACTTTACTAATATTCATGTAGTTTATTTGGGAAGATCACGTCATTTTTGTGAGCGAACGGCCACATTTTCCTCGTTCAGCTATCATATTTCCGTAGCCGTTACGTGCTTGAGATGACTGCTTGGTAAAAGATCGTTATGTACCTGTCGGCAGTCAGGGTGCCATCAATTTTACATTGATTTTCAAAATTATATATGATGTAGCACACTTGTATTGGTCCCTCAGTATGCTTTATTATAGACGTTATACGTTTGCCTTGATGCTCTTTTCAATACAAAAAAACCCATAGTTTATTGCTGCTAAACAATTTATACTTGGTAAATTTGGATTAACCTACAAAGAGCACCTGTTTTCATCTTTCCTGATCCTATTGTTTCCTTACATCTTCTAATGAAACATGACATTTTGCCTCAATATATTACAAAGAGTAGCCTTCATCAGCTACCACTTTGATTCTTACACCTGGTGTCCGTTGTAAGAGCCATAAATGCATCATCAGACTACCTCTGAATATAGTATCATTGGCTTTGTATTTTATGACCATTATGGCCACGTGTCACTGCCCGATTAGTTGGATGACTGACAGAGATTAATATCGCAAACAGTTGACACGTGATTGTACTCTGGTACAGTTTACAGTAATTGTATTTTACCACTCTTTCATCCATGATTATTTGCAATACTGCATATAATGAAAAAAAATTATAATTTTATTCTTGTGAAGTTGTGCTTATATTGTATTAATAAATAGACAACGATCAATGTGGTAATGGAGTGTTGTAGTTCTGATGACGTTTTTCTAGGTGTGTGTGTGAAATAAAATAGTTTCTGTCTATTGCAGAAACACTTCACGTATCTTGTAGGAAGTTTATTCATCGTTGTTTTAAATAAATAACTACCTAAACGAATATTAAATAACAGGTACAATTCTTTCACTTTACACGTGGGGTGGCGCCATGTTTGTCAGTGGATCTCACGACAGAACGATTCGTCTGTGGGACCTACGATCTAGAGGCTGCGTTGACGTCATATCCGCTCCATCAACTTCCGGTACTGGACCAGGTGAGAAAGCTTTATTTATTGCTCGGTGTTTTCACCTGCAATATTTGCAGTTAGTTTTACTTAAACGAAGCGAAACGAAAAGCTCCTTCGATTAATCGTCAAATCGTTTCACTATATACCAAAAGTAACTTTAATTTTTTTTCCTAATTATCAAATAGTTGTTGTTTTTTTTTAAAATGTGAAAATGAACGGTAAAATTAAACCGTTCTACTGAAGTTGTAGTCTAGTTATACATTCTGCAAGCTTAACTTGTTACTATGGTTACAGACAAAATACGTGTTTCTAGTTTATATCAAACTGTGGTAACAGTGCAAAGTGTACATGCTGAAACGCGCTGTTATTTTTTAACTGGTTACTATAGCAACAAAATAGCATCAGCGGGACGTCTGAGTGCAATTTTCCATGAACTCTGTATTATTTAACTTAAAGATCTTTACTGCGAAAATTTATACACGAATACCATCACTATTACAATTAGTCCTTGTAATTAGTCCTAGTAATTAGTCTTAGTAATTAGTCCTAGTAATTAGTCCTAGTAATTAGTCTTAGTAATTAATCCTAATAATTAGTCTTAGGATATTAATAAATTTTTAATTCCACTCAATGTTTTGGTTAGTTCCTTCCTTATACGGAATTTTGGAACAGATAAAAACGTAAAACTTCTCCATATGATATAATTTGAGGATTCGATGTGATGTATCCTTCCATTATATCAAGATACAAAAACTAGCGGTTAGTTTGAGTATTTATGTGTTAACTGGAATGTATTCTGTTCGTGTTATATTAGAAAACTCCATTCGGAATCGGCCCGGTATGGCCAGGTAGGTTAAGGCTTACGACTCGTAATCTAAAGGTCACGGGTTTGAATCCCCGTTGCACCAAATATGCTCGCCCTTTCAGCCGTGGGGTCGTTATAATGTAATAGTCGATCCTACTATTCATTGGTAAAAGAGTAGCCCAAGAGTTGGCGATGGGTGGTGATGGCTAGCTGCCTTCCCTCTAGTCTTACACTGCTAAATTAGAGACGGCTAGCGCAGATAGCCCTCGCACCTGTGTCGGTCAATCTCACTGTTAGCCCAATGGGTGTTGTTGACTAGTTAGTTGTCATTTCTATCACTTCTAAATTAGGGACACTAATAGTTTTGTTCGAATTTACCAGAGCGTAGTTGTGTGACCAAGTTGTTCAGGTAAAACGTGATCCATGTCATCGCTGAATGGGAAAACATAAGATGGTGTTATATTTACACTAATTTAGAACGAGTAGATGGTATATCTCGTTCTTTTACAGAATTAATTATCAATTAAAAAAGAATACGCCATTCATGTAAAAACTAAAATTATTTTATTCAGGAAATCGGATATCACAGAAGGTATCAAAATATCTTTTACTGTGGGGACTTCTTGTCCCCCTTACGGATATCACAGAAGGTATCAAAATATCTTTTACTTTGGGGGCTTCTTATCCCCCTTAAGGATATCGCAGAAAGTATTGTAAAGCATTATAAGCCTTTAGACTTGCCGCTTAGCCACCAGGAGTTCTGATATCGTGGATATAATGAAGTAATGTAACTCTGATATCGTGGACATGTATCACAGAACGAAGTAATGTAACTCTTATTTTACACTTCAGAAAATGTTTAACTGTCACCAAGTTCTATCACACATCTTTTGAAGAAAGCCTTTAAAATGTACTCATAATATTTGTAGTAAACATATATGTTAATAATGCAAAGTTGACTGTTAAATTCAATGATGAGAAGAAAAAAAAAATCGAAACCCTGTAATCCGGGCGCTTTCGAAAAGTTCAACCTTTCTTCTTGAGGGGCAAACCTGAAGAAGACGAAAGGTACATATTTTGAACGTGCCCCTGGTTGTGGTGTTTCGTATCTTTGTGCTAATTTGACTTTACAAAGTTTTTTTTAACATCATATATCGGTAACAAAAATAATGTTTATGTAATATGTGATATTTCTTACAGTTTAAAAGTATAATAATCTTTAATAGAACAACAACATTATGTTATTTTTCAGGGAGTTCCGTTTGCACAGTTTGTGTTGACCCCTCAGGTCGACTGTTGGTCTCCGGCCACCAGAACTCCACGTGTATGCTATATGACCTCACTGGTAAGAAGGTTATCCAGTGTTTCCAACCGCACACCGCCGAAATCAGGACGGTTCGATTCTCGCCCACAGCTTATTATTTGCTTACTGCATCGTTCGATAAGAAGGTGGTCTTATCTGATATGCAGGGTGAGTCAAATCTAGGTGGCGCTTTCTGAACGTGACTAATCAGACACTAGAAACTGAACCCAAATTTCAATCAGTGATGTCGAGAAACCCACTTGTTGAGAATTTTATATGCAAAAACGGCTTCTATGTAAAATATTTTCTCAACCCAAACGAGCCGTTTTTGCATATAAAAAAAATGAACCCAAATTTGTTGATAACTGATCGGGTGCCAGACACCGAGAACGTGTACGAACATGTTTCTCATTAACCCTTGCTAGGACCTCAGAACGACGTGCTCCAACCAAATTTGATTTTGTCTTTTTACACATCAGCTAACAGTTTTATCTTAGTGGCTCGGATGTAATCTCGGTTACTAACAGTAACAAGTAATTTTGAAACAAGAAGAGCTGATGGGGTCATTCAGTTCTTTCAGACGACAATTTCCAGAATAACGTACAGAGTTTTGATAGACAAAACAGAAAACAATAGAATTCTTTAATTTGATTTTGGTTGTTTGTCATTAAGCACAAAGCTACACAATGGGCTACCTGTGCTCTGCCCACATCGGGTATCGAAACCCTGTTTCTACCAGACCTGATGCTGCGTCACTGAATTAGGCTTCATTACAAATATCAGTTTCATTCCAAGTGTTTTAGCAGCATCAAATTATTAATTTGTTTTTTTACGTGTATTATTTTGGCCAGACAGTTGTCGTCGTATATGTATGTAGATAGGAAATTAATTATGTATAATAAACAATAGTAGTCTCCGTTTTTAATTAACATAGTTATTTTTATTGTAGGTGTCACGATTAAACATACTACTAAGTGCAGCCCCATTTTAGCTTCAGTAGTAAATCTTAAGGCTTATAACGTTAAAAGTCTGGTTTCGATACCTGCGGTGTTGTGTAGCTTTGTGTTTAACTGCAAATAACCAAATAAAATACCAGCTATATGTATATATACGTATTTAGTTAGTTACGATCTGTACAGGTAACGTGCTCTGATTAGAAGTTAATTTTAATTATTTTTCTATTGTTCATCAGGTGACCTTTCCCAGCCAATCCCAAGCGTCGTGATTGCCGAAATCAAAAACAAAGTAATCCAAGCACGCTGGCATCCTAGTGAGTTTTCGATTCTCACTACCAGTGCAGACAAGAGTGCCACCTTGTGGGGATTATCAACAAACTGAGTATTATGACGGCCATCTTTAATTTTAATTATAATAGATAAATAACTATGTTACATTGTGTACATTTAGACAGCTCTTTATAAATAATGATACAGTTGTAGGATAGACAGAAAAAATATTCATTACAATGACACGTCAAATGAAAGTGTTATGTAAGTCACATTAGAAATATAACACGCTTATTATATGAGTCTGAAATACATCACGTTTTCTTTTTACATTGTTATTCAAAAAAATTCTGTTATTATTTCGACTGTTTTAACCCTAACAACGAGAGCCGATTAAGCCTACTTAGGTTTTGAGGGGTTGATGTATCTTTCAGGAACTTATCTAGGGGAATTGTTTGTATCTTTTAAAAAATTACAAGATTGGGGCTGCAGCCCTCATTAAGTTTTTTTTTTTTTTGGTTTCATCTTGATTTCAGAAGATTGTATTTACCGAAATATTTTACCTTATACACATGTGTGTCCTGCATTTAAAATTTATTTTATTAGTTCTTCAAAAATAACTAAAGAATAACTTGAAATAACAATGTTGAACAGGTTATAAACCATAATGTAGAAAAATAAATATGGTTTCTCTTGCATTGGTGAGAGTATAGCTATATTTCTGTAATCTCGAGGGCTTATAATGGTGTAATTCGGTGTTCGATCCTTGATTTAGAAACAGCGAAACAAATGTTGTTTGGTGGCATTTTAGTAACGTGAGGGGAAAACGAGTTGTCCCCTAATACGCAAACTGTAAGTTAGACAAATGTAAACATTTGTTTTACAGTGTTTGTAATACATTAAAAGATATTGACTGAAAGTCATATGCTCAAACTCAAACTGTCAATGTTATTTGATTCAACATTTTAGGTTTCCTGTCATTTACAAATGTGTGTACAGACATGTCCTAGTGGTCAGTGAAACGGTGGTACCATTGTAATGCATCTCAGTGGTCAGTGAGACAGGAGTACCATTGTAATGTGTCTCAGTGGTCAGAGTAATAGTGTAACGTACCTTAACGGTCAGTGAGATTACAGTGGGGCCATGAGGTCTTGAAAGAATGAATTGTGTTTCGATGTTGTTGCTATTGGTCAACATGACCGAAAAGTTCAAGGTTACCAAATATTCAGTCGTTTTCTTCAGATGTGTTACCAATATTATTCAGAATGATATATATATATATATATATATATATACATATAATAATCCTGTGTGTAGGTTTCTAACAGGAACAAATTTAAAATATAACTGTTGAAAAGTATATTTATATATATTTCTTTTTTTTCCTGTGGATAATGGTGAACTTTTATAGTAATCTAACATTTTTTTTATTAAACCTGTTATCAACTTTGTGTGTATGATAAGTAATATTATTTCACGTGTGAATAAAAAATATTCAAGCTTCGAAAGTGTATGTGGATATTTGAATTATTTAGTTAGCACATCCGGGTACATTAATATGTAAGCTCTACTTCAAGACCACCGTGTTTATTCTGTGGATTCCTCAAAAGCCAACGACACTTAACAGCACTTCAGCGATTTCTGGGTTGAGTTGTAGGTAATCGTTGATGACGAGAAACCTGCCTGGAAAAAAAAATGTATCTCAGAACGGCTGGTATGGGTATTAATACTTTTATTTATAAGGAGAGAACAACGTTTCGATTTTTCTAGGTCATCTTCAGGTTAAGAAAGAGAGAGTTTGAATGTGGCCGTTGACGGACACATGTCTTAGGAACGAGAGTATAAACGGGTACGGAATTGTAGAGGGCGCTGCAGTTAGATGTTAAGTTATTGATAGTATAGGTATAAAGGTGTTTCTTTACACTGGTTTAATTCTGGTTTTAGTTACTGTGTAAGTAGGGCTTCTTTGATTTTACGTTTGTTTATGTTTGTTTCCCTACTTAATATCTGGGTATTTTCTATGGTTGTGTTGTGTTTATTTAACTTACAGTGTTTGAAAACGTGTGAAGGCGTTTTCCTGTGTTTTTTGAGTCTGGTTTCCATTTTTCTGCTTGTTTCTCAAATACAGAAGTCGTAGCACTCGTTACATTGTATTTTATAAATAATGTTGGTGCTGTGTTTGTCAATGTAGTTTTTACATCGTACAGACTTCAGTTTTGTACCTGTTAATCTATCTTTAGTGAGCCACGAGCTTCGAAAATCGTAGTGTCACGTGAGTAAACACAATCGCCATTTTGTGTTTCGTATTTCTGGATGGGACTACTCGAGGTTTTTCGAGAATGCTCAGGGAAGAACTAACCGAACACGTACATTTTGAAACCTTACTACTTGGTTATTCTTGGGATGTTGGAAAACCTGGAAAAGCGTTAAAATAAAAGGAGAAATAATCTCTAAAGGTGATGGAGTTCATAGGGAAGTATACAGGTTTGTTCTAGCAGTTCTAAGAAATTAGAACTTTAGAGAAAAACTGACGTACGTTATGTGCAGATAGAAATAACTGTAATCAGACTTTAATAATATTTGTAAAGAGCATAGAAAGCATAATATTAGAGTAATAAGTAACATATTCCGGTGGAAAATGTGTTTAGTTACAATGGCAGTTTTTAGTCTTTGACCGGTAATGTCAATACTTGTCTATGAAAACCGGTTCACGCTTTTCATCTGATCGAGTCGTTCGCTCTCATCCAGACGAACTAATTGGTAAGCCTAACAAGAGTTACGGATTCCCGTTTTGAAGAGTTTGTATGTTTGTTGGAAGCTAAGCACGAAGCTGCACAATGGGTTACCTTAGTGCTCTGCCCACTAAGGGTATCAAAACCCGGTTTCTAGTGTTGTAAGTCCGCAGACATATCGCTGTGCCACTACGGACTTGAAGAGAGAAGTCCAAACAAAAGAAACATCAGTTTCACTGGCTATAGCAACCGGTTGATTGATCTCTGACAGTGGATTGGGCGTGGCCTGGTGATCAGTATGCCGAATTGGGAACCTGAAGATCCGTGGCTCGAGTTTCGTTACCGTAAAATAAAAATCTCCGTACTTTGAGTCCTTGGATGTGTTATAAAAGTGACAGTCAAAATCCCGTTGACTAGCTAGCTGCCTTCTCTTATAATATATCAGTTCCAAATTAGGGGCTGATAGCATTCAAGTAGCCCATATAACAAAACTATGTACTAGATGATGAAATACGGCGATAAATGTTGATAATAGAACCGGAATAGTCACAAAATAGTTTTGTTAAACCCTCCTGGGTTTGAAGATTCGTCGTCTTTTCCAAGAGGAGGGATGGGGGGTTGAGGGTTGAAGCCACTTCCTTTCAGTCTTGTACATTGTGAGTTAACTGACACGTCATTTTTTACACGTTCATCATTTTAAATATTAACCAATCAAATAACATTAGTAAACGTTAAACAACCAATAATAGGAAGGCTTGCAGTTGGTTGAAGTGTGGATGTCATAATTGATAAACTTGCTGTAATTCGTTCAGGAAAAATTAATCTGTTATATTGGAGAAACAAAAGTTATGTGAGTTTAGAAGAAAACCCTCTTCGTAGAAATGGTGTATCAACAAAAGGAAAATATGAAAACGTTCTGTACGTTATATACAAAAGGTTTCCTTTATAGAGTACAGTATAATATTAAAATAAATAGATAATTTAAAAACTAACAAAGAAGAGCAAGGAAATGTAAATCAAGGAGATAAAAGTCTTTTTGTTTTAGCACAAAAAAAACATTTTGTCTATTTGCATTCTGTCCATCGTGGAATCGAATCATTACTTTAAAATGTCTTAGAGTATACAGAGGTGGCTCAAATCGTGTTATAAACGTTAGGCCTAAATATGGATCGCACGAGCTTTCTTTCTCTTAGAACTATTTAAGCGTCTTAATTAATTATTAAAATATTACTCATTACAATCCTGCCAGTAAAGCAATTACTTCATTTCTGAGTATGGCGTTCTAGAATTTATTAGCCATGGCTGTGATGTAAGCCTTGTTGTATTCCAAGTTTTACATCCGCTCATCAGCTAACGTTACACTGTTTTGTTTATATTTCCTTCATAATAACTGACGTCACAACATACTGCATATATATTTCCTTTTTAGTTCTGTAGTACTATTTGAAAAAAACAAACACTTACTGGTACACTTTTGAGATTTACTTAAATAATATTAATAAACAAATACCACCCGATGGCTCAGCGTTGAGCCTGAGGTATTGTAATGCTAAAATTCAGGGTTCGATCCCTGCAATGGAAATTCTGTACGTAGACCACTGTGTATTACCTATAAATAGTATGTAATAAAGTAGAGTGAATCAGATTTACCCTAAAATAATTTATTTAAAGCTGTTCAAGAAATATTTAAAAACTGAAACAAATAACGATTCATCCTCCGAGGTTTGAAAGGAAAACAAAAGCAGTTTATTTCAACAGATCAGTTTTATATGAAGACACTTCTTGTAGAATCATTTACACGTGCATTGTACAAAAGTTTGACAAGCGACATTGATTGATGGGAAAATCGAGTGGATACAGAACCTGATTTTGTATTTCCTTCCCAGCATACCATTCTCCAGGATAACTCAACACAGACAGTTCTGAGATTTTTATCATATTTCTTAAAGTTGTTCTTACCTGAGACGGTGTTTTATCACGTATACAACAGGCTTCTGAATTAGCAGTTAAACATAAACTGTTTGAATAATAAAAACACGTTTATTTTGATAAAACGTTACTATGAATATTGTTACTAACACTATTTTGAAATTTTATCTAAAACTATTGTTACTAACACTATTTTAAAATTTTACCTAAAACTATTGTCACTAACACTATTTTAAAATTTTACCTAAAACTATTGTCACTAATACTATTTTAAAATTTTACCTAAAACTATTGTTACTAAGACTATTTTAAAATTTTACCTGAAACTATTGTTACTAAGACTATTTTAAAATTTTACCTAAAACTATTGTCACTAACACTATTTTAAAATTTTACCTAAAACTACTGTCACTAACACTATTTTAAAATTTTACCTAAAACTATTGTCACTAACACTATTTTAAAATTTTACCTAAAACTATTGTCACTAACACTATTTTAAAATTTTTCCTAAAACTATTGTTACTAACACTATTTTAAAATTTTACCTAAAACTATTGTCACTAACACTATTTTAAAATTTTACCTAAAACTATTGTCACTAACACTATTTTAAAATTTTACCTCAAACTATTGTTACTAAGACTATTTTAAAATTTTACCTAAAGCTATTGCTAAAAAATTGTTTTTATAAACTATAATTAATTTTATAACAGCAGAAATGGGATTGTTTATTTGGTTTCATAACCTCATTAGTAAGTTTATAATTATAAATATATATGACATCAGTTTAAATAAATAGGTTTAAAACTTATAACCCTTGAATTGAAGTTTGTATAAGATAAATGTGAAGCAAATTTATAACTAAGCTTCATATTCATGAGAGTAGAGATGTAACTACAAACAAGGCTATTTATTGTACTATTATCTAATGTCCTGGTACGTACCATTCTGTGCTATTTATTGTACTATTATCTAAAAGTTTTCTTTTACATGATTAACCACATTAGAACTTTGACTGACTATAGAATTAATGATGTTATATCCACAATTATTAATTTTGGATAAATAATAAAAAACATTCAAAAAAATCTTTGTTAGTAATTGTACTTTTATCTAACTTCCTCGTACGTACCTTTCTGTGTTATTTATTGTACTATTATCTAATGTCCTGGTACGTACCATTCTGTGTTATTTATTGTACTATTATCTAATGTCCTGGTACGTACCATTCTGTGTTATTTATTGTACTTTTATCTAATGTCCTGGTACGTACCATTCTGTGTTATTTATTGTACTATTATCTAATGTCCTGGTACGTACCATTCTGTGTTATTTATTGTACTATTATCTAATGTCCTGGTACGTACCTTTCTGTGTTATTTATTGTACTATTATCTAATGTCCTGGTACTACCTTTCTGTGTTATTTATTGTACAATTATCTAATGTCCTGGTACTACCTTTCTTTGTTATTTATTGTACTATTATCTAATGTCCTGGTACTACCATTCTGTGTTATTTATTGTACAATTATCTAATGTCCTGGTACTACCTTTTGATACGTACGCGTAATCAGACACAGAATCTGGCCTAAAGTTTAGCAGACTGAGATCTCTGCCAGTGAAACTGTTTCAATCAGACTGACCCTGACGCACGTGAACACAACCAAACGTTCTGTTCCAGGGTGAAAGGTTAAGAAGGGGTAAACTTGAACTTTGAATTTCGTAGACGATGTAAAAATCTGAGATACTACTCCATCTATCTCTCTGCTACTCCATATATCTCTCTGTTACTCCAAATATCTCTCTGTTGGTTCTCAACCTGTTTTATTCAATCTAGAAACATGATCTGCAGTTCGTCAGGCTTCACATCCGTTTTCAATACTTTTAATTTTACCTGTTCGTATCACATGTACTACATGCGTTCTTTACCTCAGAACAAAAAATATTCGCGACGTATCGAACTTCAAATTTTAGCGTAAATTTACCAATGTGCGAGATGTCACTAGTGGATGAACAGTAATATCGGTATGTTGATGGATAACATAAGATACCTTTAAAGAAATGTCATTTAAAAGTTAAAGACGATAATAAGAGCATAAATTTAATACGCTTTACGTAAACTAGAGAGCGCTGTTATCCATATGATTAACCAATGCTACACAAATTTTGTTCCTGGATAGTAATGTTATTTATTAATTTCTTATGTTGTAAAAGGACAGAAAATAGCAATTATTCCCTTCAAACTTTGCTTCTGTGACCTGGATAATGAAATTTAGAAATTAACCTATTTTATATATAAAAACGGACAAATTTGCACATTTTCATTTACATAAGGTCTGAATAAAACAACAAATGAATCAAGATTCACATGTATTTATACTAAAGTCATACAAAAATGTTCAGAAGTGAGTAGCTTTTCGAGATTTGCGACTGTAATGTAAATCACTTTCACGTATCAGCCCCCAAATACAGTCTCTCATCATGTTTTCGTTAGACGCTCCCAGGTCACAAAAGCAAAGTTTGAAGAGAAATATAGGTGTTTTCCATTTACTTTAGGCATAAGCAATTGGAAAATAACACTTTCTGCCCAGGAACAAAAAAAAGTAAACATTTTCTTACACACTGTTATCACTAGTGTATGAAGGATTTGGAAAGTGGTGAGTGCTTGGTAGACATATCAGCAGGATAGGAAGGAGTTGGAAAGTGGGGAGTGTTTGGTAGACATATTAGTAGTGTAGGAAGGAGTTGGAAAATGGTGAGTGTTTGTAGACAAATCAGTAGTGTCGGAAGGAGTTGGAAAGTAGTGAGTGCTTGGTAGACATATCAGTAGTGTATGAAGAAGTTGGAAAATGGTGGGTGCTTGGTAGACATATCAGTAGTCTGGGAAGGAGTTGGAAAGTGGTGAGTATTTGGTAGACACATCAGTAGTGTCGGAAGGAGTTGGAAAGTAGTGAGTGCTTGGTAGACATATCAGTAGTGTATGAAGAAGTTGGAAAATGGTGAGTGCTTGGTAGACATATCAGTAGTCTGGGAAGGAGTTGGAAAGTGGTGAGTATTTGGTAGACACATCAGTAGTGTAGAAAGGAGATGGAAAGTGGTGAGTTCTTTGTAGACATGCCAGTAGTGTAGGAAGGAGTTGGAAAGTGGTGAGTGGTTGGTAGACATATCATTAGTGTATGAAGGAGTTGGAAAGTGGTGAGTGCTTGGTAGACATATCAGTAGGGTAGGAAGGAGTTGGAAAGTGGTGAGTGCTTTACTAGACATAGTATTATAAGAATATATTTTACAGTTGCTTTATATACAAAGTGACCCAGCAGTCTCTGTTCCAACACTTCTGGTTACCAGTCAGCGTGATACGATAAACTTAAAACAAATCAACAGATTGACGTTTGTAATGCAATTGTAAAGCACGTGACGATCACACTTCGACATATTTAAGTTTTGTGTGGTTTTCTTCTTTTACATTACAAGACCCGTATGTTAATTCAGACAAAGTTTTGTAAAAATGTGAACTCTGTACATATCTGAATTAAATAGGAGTACCAGACCGGTACATGCTGTTCTCTTTTGGAATATAACGTCCTCTGGTGGAACAGAATTAAATCTACGAACTTACAACACTAAAATCTAGGGCTAGATTTCTCATAGTGAACATAGCAGATAACCAAGTATGGCTTTACTCGAAAACAAACAAACAACTCAGATCAAACGGAAAATAACAGCTAGGCGAAAGTAGTGTTCACTGACAGAGAATGTTCTCAGACTGTGTTATCCAAAGAACGTGTTTACGTTTCTAAAATGTGCTGAAGTGTAAGTTCCCAGTGATTCAGAAAAACTTAAAGGCTTATAACACTAAAATCCAGGTTTCGATACCTGTGGCGGACACAGCAACTATTGGGTAGCTCTCTGCTTATGGAGAAACAAAGTTAACGTTGATATGTGTTAATATATAGCTAAAGTAACGCACGTTTAACTTTCGTTGACCAGTTGACTGTGGTCAACACAAGGTTCAAGAGCTGGTAATCAGTGGTGAAATCAACTCTTTGGAAATATATTTCAGAAATTTTTCTGACGCGAAGGTTTATATGGCAAAATGTGGCTTTCCAGATGTCTTTAGCCTTTGAAAAATTCAATTTCTAAATAACTTTCTTTTCTCGTCGACTTCTCCGTGCTAAACGTAACACATGTAATATCTAAGCTTTAGGAGCAAGTGATAATGCGTTTCGTGAAACGTTTGTCTATGTAATACCCTCTAGGTAAGGAAAACCTGGAAATGAGTATCTTCAAATGTCTCCTGGACTGCATTTAAAACGATTTGTGGAAGTTTTCTGTTATTCTAAATTATAGTGTTATAAATAACACAGCCATTAGTGTATCACATACGTTTTACACATTTCTTTTGATACATTACATACGTATAACACATTTATATTGACATATTACATACGCATAACACATTTATATTGATATATTACATACGTATAACACATTTCTATTGATATATTATATACGTATAACACATTTGTATTGGTATATTACACACGTATAACACATTTCTATTGATATATTACATACGTTTTACACATTTCTTTTGATACATTACAGACGAATAACACATTTCTATTGATATATTACATACGTATAACACATTTCTATTGATATATTACATACGTTTTACACATTTCTTTTGATACATTACAGACGTATAACACATTTCTATTGATATATTACATACGCATAACACATTTCTATTGATATATTACATACGTATAACACATTTGTATTGGTATATTACACACGTATAACACATTTCTATTGATATATTACATACGTATAACACATTTCTATTGATATATTACATACGTTTTACACATTTCTTTTGATACATTACAGACGTATAACACATTTCTATTGATATATTACATACGTATAACACATTTCTATTGATATATATTACATACGTTTTACACATTTCTTTTGATACATTACAGACGTATAACACATTTCTATTGATATATTACATACGCATAACACATTTCTATTGATATATTACATACGTATAACACATTTGTATTGGTATATTACACACGTATAACACATTTCTATTGATATATTACATACGTTTTACACATTTCTTTTGATACATTACAGACGTATAACACATTTCTATTGATATATTACATACGTATAACACATTTCTATTTATATATGACATACGCATAACACATTTCTATTGATATATTACATACGTATAACACATTTCTATTGATATATTACATACGCATAACACATTTGTATTTCCTTTTTCTAAATTCACACAGGATTTGAATTTTATTTGCTTTTACTATGTTTACTAATATTGTATTATTGTTGTTAATTAAAATATGTACTGGTTTAACATTGCTTTTATACTAGCTCCACCTACAAAGAGAATAAAAAAGACGTTTTATCATAACAACAACAATAAATTAGTTTATACGAAATTTCCAAAAGATTTCATTGTTTTCGAAATTTTCGCCTCAAAGTTTGAACTGACAAACTAGTGGAAAGGCGCCCGTGTTTAATTTTAGACTACACTTACCTGATCAAACAGGGGTGATTTGGCCATCATTCTTATAACACATTCAAGATACTTAAAGTACAAGGAACGTTTTAGCGGCAACAAAATACAAGATATTAAGCCTTGTATTTACAATCTGGACACACTTGTCACTAAGCTACGCCATTTCGAAACGTTTTTGACTCATGAAACCGGTGATCTCGAAGCCGTTTCTTCAGAGCACAGTTTTTTATTTAATATTTTTGTAACTAAAGGGTTTTGCCTCTGTCTTTGAGATTTTACATTTTCATCAGTTATACTTTGTTTACTACAGCAGGGGTACGACTTGTTGTAGGTTTTTCCTAGACAGTCCTGGTACCCCAAGTTGATTTATATTCCTTTGTTGTTCAATATCATTACGTGAAAGGGATATTCCCATATTGTGCATGCTAAATTCTTCATCTAAAGATATTTTTATGATCCAGACCATACTTTAGTGTTAGTGTTCTGTTTTGCTGTTAAATATCAATCAACTCATTGTTATTGGAAGTTTTGTTAAGGATTTGTGTGAAACTCCGGACAGACATAACCTGCAATCAATAGTGTTACAGTTACAATACTGTAACTGATAACAAGATGTTTCTAACCCTAGTCACGTGATCGTTGATTGACACGTTTTTTTTTCTTTTTTTGGGCTTTTAGTCAAATTTTATTGGTTACTTCAAGGATTCTTCTTTGGCCAATCCCAGTAGCTGATTTTCTGAATGTACCAATCACGACAGAGCTTAGCTAAAGCAGTTTTGTCTCTTCATCTACTCTACGATAGTAGTGGCAATGCCATATAAGCACAAAGTTACACAATGGGCTATCTGTGCTCTGCCCACCACGAGTATCGAAACCCGGTTTCTAGCGTTATAAAAATTACAAGCACAAAAGAGTTATTGTTGTTCTGAATTAAGCACAAAGCTATACAATGGGCTATCTGTACTCTACCCACCACCGGTATCGAAACCCGGTTTTTAGCTTTGTAACTCCGCAGACATACCGGTGAGCCACTGGGGGCCAAAAACGAGTAAGTTTTAAGCATGAAACAATTAAAAATAAACTTAAGAATATGTGTTTATGTTTAGTGGAACTCTCTTGAGTGTTGTACCTGAGAAACAAGACATCTTAATTTATCACTGTGCGTCTACAAAGGAACACCTCAATAAAATCTACTCTAAATCTAAAATCTAAATATAAATTTAGCTTGCTCAAACGTCGATATTAAAACAGATATATGGCAGTGAATTCATTGCAACAGTGACAGCCAAGATCGAGATGGTGACAGCCAGAGTTTGAATTTATAGCCAGAAGCAGCTCTGGATCAAATGGAGCTGTCGTCGTACCTCAAGCCAACAGAATTATGTAGTTCTGGTAGACATTCCTGCATGACATCAAGACGTACCACACTGGTAATATCATATCAACCTATAACGGTACAAAAGACTGTGTTTGAAACACAGATTTTGTTATTACTGTGAAATTTCTCACCAAACATCACAGAAGCAATATCAAAGGAAGGTTTGTTGACTTACATTAGAAAATGATTTTGGCAACACGAACAATATTGGACTAATTTATATGTCATTGAAAAAAAGACTGAACGTTTCTTTAGAAAAAAAAATTTTCTGGGAAGTGCTGTACAGGGAAGTTTTCGGGTACTGATAAAAATTGTGACGCTTTCATATATTAAGTGTTACATTTTATTGAAAAATGAATTTTTGAAGATATAATGAAACCCTCACGTACAGTTCTAGTGAAAGTTGTGTTCTTGTGAAAAGTACATTTGTTTTAAATTGAGTTCTATGATAAAGAAATGGTTGTTGTACAAACCAGTTAGTTTTCTTGTTAGTTAGGTCTTGAATATTCAAAAGTGTGATGGATACTTGTTTGTGGTGCAAATAGATTTATTTCAACAGATGGCGTCAAATTTTGTTTTTATTATTTCGGGTTTGTTTAGTTTGGTTTGTTTTGAACTTCGCGTAAAGCTACGTGAGGACCATCTGCGCTATCTGTCCACAAGTTAACAGTGTAAGACTAGAGAAAAGGCAAGTAGTCATACCGTCAACTCTTGAGCTATTCTTTTACCAATGAATAGTGGGATTGGCCATAACTTTATAATGCTCTCACGGCTAAAAGGGCTAGCATGTTTGGTGTGACAGGGACTCCAACCCGCGACCCTCGGATCAGGAGTCGAGTGCCTTAACCACCTGGCCATGCCAAGCCATTATTTCAGGCATGTCTATAGGTAATTACACACACACGACATTCGTTATAATAAGATTATTACATACACACACACACACACATAGATACACTGCTGGCAAAAATCTTAAGGCCAATGAACATAAGAAAAATATGCATTTTGCGTTGTTATATTCAACCACTTATTTGAGTAGAGCTTTGAAAGATGAAAATAAGAAAAGAAAAAATTTAAAACTCTTTATTAGCATTTAATAGGGAAAATGTGAATACCATGAAATTAGTCTAAATACTAGCTGGTGATAAGTTTCAGACCAAACCAAAAAGAAGTCCTAAACAGGGTAGGAAATGCCCAACAAGAAGTCTCAGTAATGAGTTACACGGCCGTCATTGAGAATAATTTCAAACATTTGCTTTGGCATGGTCGATATAAGTGTTTGTAGAAGGCTGGCTGAATGTTATTCCAAGTGGTGAAGATGGCTTCACGAAGATCATGCACTGTTTGGAATTGACGTCCATTTCTATAAATTTCCCTTGCCATCAACCCCAAATATTTTCAATAGGGTTCAGTTCGAGCAAACACGCTGGATGGTCCAAAAAATCACGGTATTCGCCATGAAAAAGTCCTTTGTTAGGCGAGCATTGGGGATTGCAGCGTTGTCTTATTGAAAGATCCAGTCATTTCCACACAAGCAAGGGTCTTCAGTCAATAAGGGTGCTCTCTCCAACATGCCAATGTAATCAGTTGCTGTTTGACGCCCCTGTATAACCTGAAGCTCCATTGTTTCATGGAAGAAGAAAGCACCCCAGATCATGATGGAACTTCCTCCAATGGATCGTGTAGAGAATGTCTCTGGTGGGATATCCTTATCGTGCCAGTAACGTTGAAAGCCAGCTGGACCATTCAGATTTAATTTTTTCTCATCAGAGAGCAAAACTTTCGTCCACTTTTCTATGTCCCATGTTTGGTGCTTCTCAGCAAAGTTTAACCATCTGTTTCGTGGTGTGGAAAAAGGCGTAGCTTTTGAAGATATTTATGGTTTTTAAAGCCTTTCTCTCGTAGATGCCGTCTTATTATTCTTGAGCTGCATTCTGCGTCCATAATCTGGTTCGACGATCGGCTGGTGTCTTGCCGAACAACCCGTCGAATCCTCCTACTCAGCGCCGGCGAAATTTTCTTGGGCCAATCACTTGAAATTCTTGTTTCGTATACCGCATGATCTTTTAAGAAATATGCAACAGTGGTTTTACTCCGCCCAATCTCACCAGCAATGGCACATTGAGAGAGATCGTACTTTTGCAGCTCGACAATTCAGCCACGTTCAAACTCTGTCAAATTTTTAGCCTTTGCCATGTTTTTACCTGATGTAACACAGAAGAGGTCAGTGGGAGATGTTGATAACGCTAATACTTGAACACAAATTATTAAATTTCGTTACGTGTTTACTAATTAACGCTTCGTTTAAGTATGGTCTTAAACTTTTGACCAGCTAGTATTTAGGTTAGTTTCACAGTGTTCACATTTTCCCTATTAAATGCTAAAAAAAGGTTTTATTTTTATTTTCCCTTTTCTTATTTTCATCTTTCGAAGCTCTACTCAAATAAATGGTTGAGCCTAACAACGCAAAATGCATATTTTTTATTTATGTTCATTGGCCTTAAGATTTTGGCCAGCAGTGTATATATATATAGTGGCATATTATAATTTCAAAGCAAAATACAAGTACGTTTCTACTTCCTTCTTATTAACAAGTTAATTTAAAAAGTTGATTGTTAACTGTCAAAATAAGAAAATGTATTAACGTATACTTGAATCTTCCGTAGAGGTCTGCAAGACTGAAACAAACACAAGTTAAAGATCCCTAACGTCGATCAGACAGACCATTTAGAAATTCTGCTTTAGTTCACTGAACCAACACATCGATGTTAGAGTCTGGAAGAACAACATTCGGTCTTGTTATTACCATGAGTATCACCGGATGATCATTCGTAAGTTTATACACTTACAAGACTCAAATCCGGGATTAATTTCCTAACGATGAAACAGCAGATATCCCAGTGTGGTGTTACTCTCAAATACAAAAATTACTTCGAGTACAGTTCTTGCACGTGCGAACGATGAAGTGCATTCTATACATAACAGTACATCAAGCTCGTATCACGAACTTAGATTTTAGCGGCTACACGGTATGCACTATTTTAGATTTTACTTCGTTAACTCCGAGGGGTTTCGTGGAAAATTTGGAAATTATACATTATGTCAAATGCTGCTGTTGAATGCGAATTAGAAAAAAAACAAATTATATAATATTATTGTTAGCCCAAAAAATGTTACCTATCAGGTTTATTTAAAGTAAGAAGCTAAAGCTTTTTGTGTAGATTTTTACGATAATAACAAAAAGGGAAACTGGTTTAACAACTCGAATAAATCCAAGATTTCCCTTCTAATTAGCTTGGAATATGAAACGCTCATTTTTTAAATAATTGTTTGCTATAAGGCATTTTCTACGTTGCTATATTAAGCTATTATTTTTTATGTAGTTTTGTCATACTCACATGCACACACATACATACTGTTTATTGATTTCTGACTTTAATTCTGTTTTGATTATTTTGCAAATAAGAGCGATTTCTGGTGTCATTATTTCACTAGTTTTTATCTGACTCGTCCGTATTGTTTGGCGGATTAAGCCTACTTTTGATAATACGGCAACGATGGAACAGACGTGAGTAAAAATACTGAGTCGTGGTTTCAGCATATAGATAGTGTCATTGTTTTGAGTTATTGTTTAGCGACTTATTAAAGTCACTTAAGTACATTTTATACGAGAAAAAATTACGTAAGAAGTATAAACTTTTAACTCAAGATGATGCAAATTTGTACAACCATTAAAAATAAAACTACACCTAAAGAAGAGATAGATTTGTGTATTCATTGCAAGTAAAATTAGGCCTAAAGATGATTTAGATTTATATGAGCATTGAAAGTAAAAATGAGGCCTAAAGATGATGTAGACTGATGTATGCATTGAAAGTAAAATTAAGCATAAAAATGATGTAGATTTGTGTAAGCACTGAAGTAAAATTAGTCCTAAAGAGGATGTAGGTTATGTATGCACTAAAATCAAAATTAGACTTAAAGTTAATATAACTTTTGTGTAAGCATAGAAAGTAAAATTGGGCCTAAAATGATGTAGATTTGTGTTAGTACTGAAAGTAAAAATTAGGCCCAAAGATGATGTAGATTTAAGTATGCATTGAAAGTAATATTAAGCATTATGATAATGTAGTTTTATGTGTGCAATGATAGTAAATTGAGGCCTAAAGATGATGTAGATTTGTGTGAATTTCTGAACCGTTAGTCGCATCCTTTGGTCTTCTTCACTGGTAAAAATTTACTTTACAAAACAAGTTTATATTTCTAGTCACACCAAGAAGACTGGAAATAAAGTTGGTATTACGATCACAAAACGATTAATAAGTTGATTGTTATTCCTTTTTTTTTAACTCTCCTCTTTGAAGTTTTCCTCAGGTGTTTCCTCTTTAGGATTTTCTTCTTTGTCTTTTATGTTTTCCTTTCCGTCCTTTTCCAAATCAATCCCATTTTCTTTTTTTTTCCTTTTCTTCAAGTTCCTTCATTGGTAAGTAAGTATTCAATCCAGTAACGTTGTCATCTCTTCCCAATGTAGCCAATAACGTTCGTTCATCCTTTCCAGAAAACTTACTAGAGTGGCGCAGTTAGTATTACAATGTGTATTTCATGTTTCTAAAACTTACAAAATGAAGCTGGTATTTAAGCTGAAGAAGAAATACGAAAGACAACGTGAATAACTATTATAACTCCAATAATAAACAACTCAACCCTGACAAAGCTGACGTACTCTTACATAAATCAGATACACAACACATAAAAATAGGCAATAGATAAATTTTCTGTAAAATAAAGTAAAATATTTCTGGCTTTTTTCAAGTAAATATTCTTAGAGTTTTTGTGACGCTATTACTTGAACCTCATAATTTCAAATATATAAATTATAATGGTTACAAAGTGTTTTTCAAAACCACATAACTCTTCTGAGAATATAGTTCAGTTTCATCAGATGTGGTTTATTTTCGAAGAAGAAATGTTTGTCCTCGAGAAGGTTATATAATGCTTTCAGAGCGTCTTTTCTCAACTGCACAACCTGTACACTGTTATAACTGCTACCAAGTCCATATTTAATACCCTTTTTGATACTTGCAAGGATAAGTTACAAACAAGTAAATATGCTAGCTTTAGACAACAGACGTTTTCAGACTAATAGAATATGGTGTTGCAAATTAAACATTCTTGATTAATAGAAAGCCTTGCGCGTGGTTACAATCAAAGAATCTTATCTCACAGAAGAACTGGATGATGCTTTTAGGTAGCACTTAATTTACCCTTTGTTTCTCATCGGGTTGTACAATATCTAAAAACTGGCCTAAATACCTATAGCGACACCAACGTATTACTATCTTTGTTTTGGTTTGTTTGGGCAGTGCTATTCGTCCCTGTGAACCGAGGCCCATGTTCAACATCCCCCATCGCTCGCTCTCGGCACACTCTAACCGAATGGTGGGATGAGACAATCACTCTTATATTACAAGGTTTCACATTGCGGACCATTATTTTTTGTTCAACAAAGGGACGTGAACCATGGACCCACAGATCGACACTGTACTAGGCTAACCACGGTAGACTTAGTTCATTCAAAACAAAAATAACGAGTTACTGTTTTCTTCGACAGATTTAGAAACCATGGAAAGAAAGAGTGTTTTAAAAGTGACGAATTTCAAAATGTCAGCAGGATTAAGTAAAACTAATCCTGTTTAGGATCAGGACAGTAAAGAGAAAGATACATAAAATGTGTTACTGCTGCTAACTGTACTGTGTTCTAATAACTTAGTGGTCCTGCTGCTAACTGTACTGTGTTCTAATAACTTAGTGGTCCTGCTGCTAACTGTACTGTGTTCTAGTAACTTAGTGGTCCTGCTGCTAACTGTACTGTGTTCTAGTAACTTAGTGGTCCTACTGCAAACTGTACTGTAAAAGTGTTCTAGTAACTTAATGGTCCTGCTGCTAATTGTACTGTAAAAGAGTTCTAGTACATTAGTGGTCCTGCTGCTAATTGTACTGTAAAAGTGTTCTAGTAAATTTGTTGCTCCAAGATGAATATTTTAGTTTCTATACTTCGTATATAAATGTGTAACTCATTATAAACGTTTCAAAATAAATTTTATTAGCCATGGTAGTGAAAGGCCTTTTTGTTACATACTTGGGTTACCTTCAATTATTGTGGTTTAGGACTGTTGTTTTTAGTCGATTTACCAGTTTTATTTAAACACTTCGATACTTTATTCCTGTAAAATGTATCGGAAGTAAAATCCAGAAAGTCTAAGACCACACGAAATATACTAGCCACTCGCAATACTTATTTATATCAGGTGCATTAACCACACACTAAACTTATATGAGATACGTAAACAACACAAAACACTTACATCAGGTACAGAAACAACGTATAACAGTTACACCAGATACGTAAACAACACAAAACACTTACATCAGGTACAGAAACAACGTATAACAGTTACACCAAATACATAAACAACACAAAACACTTACATCAGGTACAGAAACAACGTATAACAGTTACACCAGATACGTAAACAACACAAAACACTTACATCAGGTACAGAAACAACGTATAACAGTTACACCAAATACATAAACAACACAAAACACTTACATCAGGTACAGAAACAATATATAACAGTTACACCAAATACATAAACAACACTTGCATGTTAATAAATAAGAAAAGTCAAATTTTGTTAGCATGTTACTTCTGAGTTTGTTTCTTGTCAAAACAATATCTGATTTGTTTTATCACGTGTATCCACTCCACTCTCTCTGTCTACAAATATCCCATAGATATTTACTAACTGTATTCTATTTGGTCACTAGCTCAGTAAACCAATCGTATTTCTTTATCTTGGGACAACACCCGAGGAAAAACAGAAGAAAACGTTTAAAATGCAATTAATGTGTAAAACACTCACTACAGAAATGAATGTTTGAAAAACGGATTCTCAGACTCGCCAAACCAATTTTATACAGCGGTTGTACATATGTGTTAGAGAATATAAACCCTAGATAGCAGGTGATTATTATATCCGTGTGTTAGAGAATATAAACCCTAGATAGCAGGTGATTATTATATCCGTGTGTTAGAAAAGATAAACCCTAGATAGCAGGTGATTATTATATCCGTGTGTTAGAAAAGATAAACCCTAGATAGCAGGTGATTATTATATCCGTGTGTTAGAAAAGATAAACCCTAGATAGCAGGTGATTATTATATCCGTGTGTTAGAAAAGATAAACCCTAGATAGCAGGTGATTATTATATCCGTGTGTTAGAAAAGATAAACCCTAGATAGCAGGTGATTATTATATCCGTGTGTTAGAGAACATAAACCCTAGATAGCAGGTGATTATTATATCCGTGTGTTAGAGAACATAAACCCTAGATAGCAGGTGATTATTATATCCCTGTAATAGAAAAGATAAACCCTAGATAGCAGGTGATTATTATATCCGTGTGTTAGAAAAGATAAACCCTAGATAGCAGGTGATTATTATATCCGTGTGTTAGAAAAGATAAACCCTAGATAGCAGGTGATTATTATATCCGTGTGTTAGAAAAGATAAACCCTAGATAGCAGGTGATTATTATATCCGTGTGTTAGAGAATATAAACCCTAGATAGCAGGTGATTATTATATCCGTGTGTTAGAGAATATAAACCCTAGATAGCAGGTGATTATTATATCCGTGTGTTAGAAAAGATAAACCCTAGATAGCAGGTGATTATTATATCCGTGTGTTTGAAAAGATAAACCCTAGATAGCAGGTGATTATTATATCCGTGTGTTAGAGAACATAAACCCTAGATAGCAGGTGATTATTATATCCGTGTGTTAGAGACTACGAAGCCCACCAAGGACGTGACTATACATATATCTGTGACAATCTAGGAAGCCTAGTTAGTTAGTAATTATACATGTGTGTGTTACAGTATAGGAAGCCTAGTTAGTAAGTAATTATATATGTGTGTATTACAGTCTAGGAAGCCTGGTTAGTAAGTAATTATAGATGTGTGTGTTACAGTCTGGGAAGCCTAGTTAGTTAGTAATTATAGATGTGTGTGTTACAGTCTAGGAAGCCTGGTTAGTGAGTAATTATACATGTGTGTGTTACAGTCTAGGAAGCCTAGTTAGTAAGTAATTATAGATGTGTGTGTTACAGTCTGGGAAGCCTAGTTAGTTAGTAATTATAGATGTGTGTGTTACAGTCTAGGAAGCTTGGCTAGTTAGTAATTATACATGTGTGTGTTACAGTCTAGGAAGCCTGGTTAGTAAGTAATTATATATGTGTGTATTACAGTCTAGGAAGCCTGGTTAGTAAGTAATTATAGATGTGTGTGTTACAGTCTAGGAAGCCTAGTTAGTAAGTAATTATATATGTGTGTATTACAGTCTAGGAAGCCTGGTAAGTAAGTAATTATACATGTGTGTGTTACAGTCTGGGAAGCCTAGTTAGTTAGTAATTATACGTGTGTGTGTTACAGTATAGGAAACCTAGTTAGTAAGTAATTATATATGTGTGTATTACAGTCTAGGAAGCCTGGTTAGTAAGTAATTATAGATGTGTGTGTTACAGTCTGGGAAGCCTAGTTAGTAAGTAATTATAGATGTGTGTGTTACAGTCTGGGAAGCCTAGTTAGTTAGTAATTATAGATGTGTGTGTTACAGTCTAGGAAGCTTGGCTAGTTAGTAATTATACATGTGTGTGTTACAGTCTAGGAAGCCTGGTTAGTAAGTAATTATATATGTGTGTATTACAGTCTAGGAAGCCTGGTTAGTAAGTAATTATAGATGTGTGTGTTACAGTCTAGGAAGCCTAGTTAGTAAGTAATTATATATGTGTGTATTACAGTCTAGGAAGCCTGGTTAGTAAGTAATTATACATGTGTGTGTTACAGTCTGGGAAGCCTAGTTAGTTAGTAATTATAGATGTGTGTGTTACAGTCTAGGAAGCCTGGTTAGTAAGTAATTATATATGTGTGTGTTACAGCTTAGGAAGCCTGGTTAGTAAGTAATTATACATGTGTGTGTTACAGTCTAGGAAGCCTGGTTAGTAAGTAATTATATATGTGTGTGTTACAGCCTAGGAAGCCTGGTTAGTAAGTAATTATACATTTGTGTGTTACAGTCTAGGAAGCCTGGTTAGTAACTAATTATACATGTGTGTGCTACAGCCTAGGAAGCCTGGTTAGTAAGTAATTATACATGTGTGTGTTACAGTCTAGGAAGCGTGGTTAGTAAGTAATTATACATGTGTGTGTTACAGTCTTGGAAGCCTAGTTAGTTAGTAATTATACATGTGTGTTACAGTCTAGGAAGCCTGGCTAGTTAGTAATAATACATGTGTGTGTTACAGTCTAGGAAGCCTGGTTAGTAAGTAATTATATATGTGTGTGTTACAGTCTAGGAAGCCTGGTTAGTAAGTAATTATATATGTCTGTGTTACAGCCTAGGAAGCCTAGTTAGTAAGTAATTATATATGTGTGTGTTACAGCCTAGGAAGCCTAGTTAGTAAGTAATTATATATGTGTGTGTTACAGTCTAGGAAGCCTGGTTAGTAAGTAATTATACATGTGCGTGTTACAGTCTAGGAAGCCTGGTTAGTAAGTAATTATACATGTGTGTGTTACAGTCTGGGAAGCCTAGTTAGTTAGTAATTATACATGTGTGTGTTACAGTGTAGGAAGCCTAGTTAGTAAGTAATTATATATGTGTGTATTACAGTCTAGGAAGCCTGGTTAGTAAGTAATTATACATGTGTGTGTTATAGTCTAGGAAGCCTGGTTAGTAAGTAATTATACATCTGTTTGTTACAGTCTGGGAAGCCTAGTTAGTTAGTAATTATACATGTGTGTGTTACAGTCTAGGAAGCCTAGTTAGTAAGTAATTATATATGCGTGTGTTACAGTCTAGGAAGCCTGGTTAGTAAGTAATTATAGATGTGTGTGTTACAGTCTGGGAAGCCTAGTTAGTTAGTAATTATAGATGTGTGTGTTACAGTCCAGGAAGCCTGGTTAGTAAGTAATTATATATGTGTGTGTTACAGCCCAGGAAGCCTAGTTAGTTAGTAATTATAGATGTGTGTGTTACAGTCTAGGTAGCCTGGTTAGTAAGTAATTATATATGTGTGTGTTACAGCCTAGGAAGCCTGGTTAGTAAGTAATTATACATGTGTGTGTTACAGTCTAGGAAGCCTGGTTAGTAAGTAATTATACATGTGTGTGCTACAGCCTAGGAAGGCTGGTTAGTAAGTAATTATACATGTGTGTGTTACAGTCTAGGAAGCCTGGTTAGTAAGTAATTATACATGTGTGTGTTACAGTCTAGGAAGCCTGGTTAGTAACTAATTATACATGTGTGTGTTACAGTGTAGGAAGCCTGGTTAGTAAGTAATTATACATGTGTGTGTTACAGTTTAGGAAGCCTGGTTAGTAAGTAATTATGTATATGTGTGTTACAGTCTAGGAAGCCTGGTTAGTAAGTAATTATACATGTGTGTGTTACAGTCTTGGAAGCCTAGTTAGTTAGTAATTATACATGTGTGTTACAGTCTAGGAAGCCTGGCTAGTTAGTAATAATACATGTGTGTGTTACAGTCTAGGAAGCCTGGTTAGTAAGTAATTATATATGTGTGTGTTACAGTCTAGGAAGCCTGGTTAGTAAGTAATTATACATGTGTTTGTTACAGTCTGGGAAGCCTAGTTAGTTAGTAATTATACATGTGTGTGTTACAGTCTAGGAAGCTTGGCTAGTTAGTAATTATACATGTGTGTGTTACAGCCTAGGAAGCCTGGTTAATATGTAATTATATATGTCTGTGTTACAGCCTAGGATGTCTAGTTAGTAAGTAATTATATATGTGTGTGTTACAGCCTAGGAAGCCTAGTTAGTAAGTAATTATATATGTGTGTGTTACAGTCTAGGAAGCCTGGTTAGTAAATAATTATACATGTGTGTGTTACAGTCTAGGAAGCCTTGTTAGTAAGTAACTATATATGTGTGTATTACGGTCTAGGAAGCCTGGTTAGTAAGTAATTATAGATGTGTGTGTTACAGTCTGGGAAGCCTAGTTAGTTAGTAATTATAGATGTGTGTGTGTTACAGTCTAGGAAGCCTGGTTAGTGAGTAATTATACATGTGTGTGTTACAGCCTAGGAAGCCTGGTTAGTAAGTAATTATAGATGTGTGTGTTACAGTCTGGGAAGCCTAGTTAGTTAGTAATTATAGATGTGTGTGTTACAGTCTAGGAAGCTTGGCTAGTTAGTAATTATACATGTGTGTGTTACAGTCTAGGAAGCCTGGTTAGTAAGTAATTATATATGTGTGTATTACAGTCTAGGAAGCCTGGTTAGTAAGTAATTATAGATGTGTGTGTTACAGTCTGGGAAGCCTAGTTAGTTAGTAATTATAGATGTGTGTGTTACAGTCTAGGAAGCCTGGTTAGTAAGTAATTATATATGTGTGTGTTACAGCCTAGGAAGCCTGGTTAGTAAGTAATTATACATGTGTGTGTTATAGTCTAGGAAGCCTGGTTAGTAAGTAATTATACATCTGTTTGTTACAGTCTGGGAAGCCTAGTTAGTTAGTAATTATACATGTGTGTGTTACAGTCTAGGAAGCCTAGTTAGTAAGTAATTATATATGCGTGTGTTACAGTCTAGGAAGCCTGGTTAGTAAGTAATTATAGATGTGTGTGTTACAGTCTGGGAAGCCTAGTTAGTTAGTAATTATAGATGTGTGTGTTACAGTCTAGGAAGCCTGGTTAGTAAGTAATTATATATGTGTGTGTTACAGCCTAGGAAGCCTAGTTAGTTAGTAATTATAGATGTGTGTGTTACAGTCTAGGAAGCCTGGTTAGTAAGTAATTATATATGTGTGTGTTACAGCCTAGGAAGCCTGGTTAGTAAGTAATTATACATGTGTGTGTTACAGTCTAGGAAGCCTGGTTAGTAAGTAATTATAGATGTGTGTGCTACAGCCTAGGAAGACTGGTTAGTAAGTAATTATACATGTGTGTGTTACAGTCTAGGAAGCCTGGTTAGTAAGTAATTATACATGTGTGTGTTACAGTCTAGGAAGCCTGGTTAGTAACTAATTATACATGTGTGTGTTACAGTCTAGGAAGCCTGGTTAGTAAGTAATTATACATGTGTGTGTTACAGTCTAGGAAGCCTGGTTAGTAAGTAATTATATATGTGTGTATTACAGTCTAGGAAGCCTGGTTAGTAAGTAATTATACATGTGTGTGTTACAGTCTTGGAAGCCTAGTTAGTTAGTAATTATACATGTGTGTTACAGTCTAGGAAGCCTGGCTAGTTAGTAATAATACATGTGTGTGTTACAGTCAAGGAAGCCTGGTTAGTAAGTAATTATATATGTGTGTGTTACAGTCTAGGAAGCCTGGTTAGTAAGTAATTATACATGTGTTTGTTACAGTCTGGGAAGCCTAGTTAGTTAGTAATTATACATGTGTGTGTTACAGTCTAGGAAGCTTGGTTAGTTAGTAATTATACATGTGTGTGTTACAGCCTAGGAAGCCTGGTTAATAAGTAATTATATATGTCTGTGTTACAGCCTAGGAAGCCTAGTTAGTAAGTAATTATATATGTGTGTGTTACAGCCTAGGAAGCCTAGTTAGTAAGTAATTATATATGTGTGTGTTACAGTCTAGGAAGCCTGGTTAGTAAGTAATTATACATGTGTGTGTTACAGTCTAGGAAGCCTGGTTAGTAAGTAATTATACATGTGCGTGTTACAGTCTAGGAAGCCTGGTTAGTAAGTAATTATACATGTGTGTGTTACAGTCTGGGAAGCCTAGTTAGTAAGTAATTATACATGTGTGTGTTACAGTCTAGGAAGCCTGGTTAGTAAGTAATTATATATGTGTGTGTTACAGTCTAGGAAGCCTGGTTAGTAAGTAATTATACATGTGTGTGTTACAGTCTTGGAAGCCTAGTTAGTTAGTAATTATACATGTGTGTTACAGTGTAGGAAGCCTGGCTAGTTAGTAATAATACATGTGTGTGTTACAGTCTAGGAAGCTTGGCTAGTTAGTAATTATACATGTGTGTGTTACAGTCTAGGAAGCCTGGTTAGTAAATAATTATATATGTGTGTGTTACAGTCTAGGAAGCCTGGCTAGTAAGTAATTATATATGTGTGTGTTACAGTCTAGGAAGCCTGGTGAGTAACTAATTATACATGTGTGTGTTACAGTCTAGGAAGCCTGGTTAGTAACTAATTATACATGTGTGTGTTACAGCCTAGGAAGCCTGGTTAGTAAGTAATTATATATGTGTGTGTTACAGTCTAGGAAGCCTGGTTAGTAACTAATTATGCATGTGTGTGTTACAGTCTAGGAAGCCTGGTTAGTAACTAATTATACATGTGTGTGTTATAGCCTAGGAAGCCTGGTTAGTAAGTAATTATATATGTCTGTGTTACAGCCTAGGAAGCCTAGTTAGTAAGTAATTATATATGTGTGTGTTACAGCCTAGGAAGCCTAGTTAGTAAGTAATTATATATGTGTGTGTTACAGTCTAGACACCCTGGTTAGTAGATAATTATACATGTGTTTGTTACAGTCTAGGAAGCCTAGTTAGTAAGTAATTATACATGTGTGTGTTACAGTCTAGGAAGCCTAGTTAGTAAGTAATTATACATGTGTGTGTTACAGTCTGGGAAGCCTGGTTAGTAAGTAATTATACATGTGTGTGTCACACTCTGGGAAGCCTAGTTAGTAAGTAATTATACATGTGTGTGTTACAGCCTAGGAAGCCTGGTTAGTAAGTAATTATACATGTGTGTGTTACAGCCTAGGAAGCCTGGTTAGTAAGTAATTATACATGTGTGTGTTACAGCCTAGGAAGCCTAGTTAGTAAGTAATTATACATGTGTGTGTCACAGTCTGGGAAGCCTGGTTAGTAAGTAATTATACATGTGTGTGTCACAATCTGGGAAGCCTAGTTAGTAAGTAATTATACATGTGTGTGTACAGTCTAGTAAGCCTAGTTAGTAAGTAATTATACATGTGTGTGTTACAGTCTGGGAAGCCTGGTTAGTAAGTAATTATACATGTGTGTGTTACAGTCTAGGAAGCCTAGTTAGTAAGTAATTATACATGTGTGTGTTACAGTCTGGGAAGCCTGGTTAGTAAGTAATTATATATGTGTGTATTAAAGTCTAGGAAGCCTGGTTAGTAAGTAATTATAGATGTTTGTGTTACAGTCTAGGAAGCCTGGTTAGTAAGTAATTATATATGTGTGTGTTACAGCCTAGGAAGTCTGGTTAGTAAGTAATTATACATGTGTGTGCTACAGCCCAGGAAGCCTGGTTAGTAAGTAATTATACATGTGTGTGTTACAGTCTAGGAAGCCTGGTTAGTAAGTTATTATACATGTGTGTGTTACAGTCTAGGAAGCCTGGTTAGTAAGTAATTATATATGTGTGTATTACAGCCTAGGAAGCCTAGTTAGTTAGTAATTATAGATGTGTGTGTCACACTCTGGGAAGCCTAGTTAGTAAGTAATTATACATGTGTGTGTTACAGCCTAGGAAGCCTGGTTAGTAAGTAATTATACATGTGTGTGTTACAGCCTAGGAAGCCTGGTTAGTAAGTAATTATACATGTGTGTGTTACAGCCTAGGAAGCCTAGTTAGTAAGTAATTATACATGTGTGTATTACAATCTGGGAAGCCTTGTTAGTAAGTAATTATACATGTGTGTGTTACAGTCTAGGAAGCCTAGTTAGTTAGTAATTATACATGTGTGTTACAGTCTAGGAAGCCTGGCTAATTAGTATTAATACATGTGTGTGTTACAGTCTAGGAAGCCTGGTTAGTAAGTAATTATATATGTGTGTGTTACAGTCTAGGAAGCCTGGTTAGTAAGTAATTATACATGTGTTTGTTACAGTCTGGGAAGCCTAGTTAGTTAGTAATTATACATGTGTGTGTTACAGTCTAGGAAGCTTGGCTAGTTAGTAATTATACATGTGTGTGTTACAGTCTAGGAAGCCTGGTTAGTAAGTAATTATTCATGTGTGTGTTACAGTCTAGGAAGCCTGGCTAGTAAGTAATTATATATGTGTGTGTTACAGTCTAGGAAGCCTGGTTAGTAACTAATTATACATGTGTGTGTTACAGTCTAGGAAGCCTGGTTAGTAACTAATTATACATGTGTGTGTTACAGCCTAGGAAGCCTGGTTAGTAAGTAATTATATATGTCTGTGTTACAGCCTAGGAAGCCTAGTTAATTAGTAATTATATATGTGTGTGTTACAGCCTAGGAAGCCTAGTTAGTAAGTAATTATATATGTGTGTGTTACAGTCTAGGAAGCCTGGTTAGTAAGTAATTATACATGTGTGTGTTACAGTCTAGGAAGCCTGGTTAGTAAGTAATTATACATGTGCGTGTTACAGTCTAGGAAGCCCTGGTTAGTAAGTAATTATATATGTGTGTGTTACAGTCTGGGAAGCCTAGTTAGTTAGTAATTATACATGTGTGTGTTACAGTCTAGGAAGCCTAGTTAGTAAGTAATTATACATGTGTGTGTTACAGTCTAGGAAGCCTGGTTAGTAAGTAATTATATATGTGTGTGTTACAGTCTAGGAAGCCTGGTTAGTAAGTAATTATACATGTGTTTGTTACACTCTGGGAAGCCTAGTTAGTTAGTAATTATACATGTGTGTGTTACAGTCTAGGAAGCTTGGCTAGTTAGTAATTATACATGTGTGTGTTACAGTCTAGGAAGCCTAGTTAATAAGTAATTATACATGTGTGTGTTACAGTCTAGGAAGCCTGGTTAGTAAGTAATTATACATGTGTGTGTTACAGTCTGGGAAGCCTAGTTAGTAAGTAATTATACATGTGTGTGTTACAGTCTGGGAAGCCTAGTTAGTAAGTAATTATACATGTGTGTGTTACAGTCTAGGAAGCCTGGTTAGTAAGTAATTATATATGTCTGTGTTACAGCCTAGGAAGCCTAGTTAGTAAGTAATTATATATGTGTGTGTTACAGTCTAGGAAGCCTGGTTAGTAAGTAATTATATATGTCTGTGTTACAGCCTAGGAAGCCTAGTTAGTAAGTAATTATATATGTGTGTGTTACAGTCTAGAAACCCTGGTTAGTAGATAATTATACATGTGTGTGTTACAGTCTAGGAAGCCTGGTTAGTAAGTAATTATACATGTGTGTGTTACAGTCTAGGAAGCCTAGTTAGTAAGTAATTATACATGTGTGTGTTACAGTCTGGGAAGCCTGGTTAGTAAGTAATTATACATGTGTGTGTCACACTCTGGGAAGCCTAGTTAGTAAGTAATTATACATGTGTGTGTTACAGCCTAGGAAGCCTGGTTAGTAAGTAATTATACATGTGTGTGTTACAGCCTAGGAAGCCTGGTTAGTAAGTAATTATACATGTGCGTGTTACAGTCTAGGAAGCCTGGTTAGTAAGTAATTATACATGTGTGTGTCACAGTCTGGGAAGCCTCGTTAGTAAGTAATTATACATGTGTGTGTTACAATCTGGGAAGCCTAGTTAGTAAGTTATTATACATGTGTGTGTTACAGCCTAGGAAGCCTGGTTAATAAGTAATTATACATGTGTGTGTTACAGCCTAGGAAGCCTGGTTAGTAAGTAATTATACATGTGTGTGTTAGAGTTTGGGAAGCCTGGTTAGTAAGTAATTATACATGTGTGTGTTTCAGTCTAGGAAGCCTGGTTAGTAAGTAATTATACATGTGTTTGTTACAGTCTAGGAAGCCTAGTTAGTAAGTAATTATACATGTGTGTGTTACAGCGTAGGAAGCCTGGTTAGTAAGTAATTTTACATGTGTGTGTTACAGTCTAGGAAGCCTAGTTGGTAAGTAGTTATACATGTGTGTGTTACAGTCTAGGAATTTTAGTTAGTAAGTAATTATACATGTGTATGTTACAGCGTAGGAAGCCTGGTTAGTAAGTAATTATACATGTGTGTGCTAAAGAGCATGAGGCTGAGTTAATAAGTGATTATAGATGTGTGTTGCAAAATAAGAGCCTGGTAAGTTTGTGATTACACAAGTGTGTGTAATAGAGTGAGAAGCTAAGTTAGAAAGTTATTATACATGTGTGTGTGTTTCAGAGACAGAAGCCTGGTTAGTATAATCATAAATTTGTGTGTTACAGAGTAAGAGGTCTAGTTAGTGTAATTATAAAGGTGTGTGTTACAGAGTAAGAGGCCTAGTTAGTGTAATTATAAATCTGTGTGTTACAGAGTAGGAAGCTTAGTTAGTGTAACTATACAGTTGTGTGCTACAAAGTTAAAAACTTGGTTAGTGTAATTATATGGTTATGTTTTACAGAATAATAGGCCTAATTAGTAAAGTTATATTATTCTGTTAATAATTCAGAATGCAGTTTATTTTTTCTTCTCTGATATTTATATTATGGTAGAAGGTTTTAATCTGAACGAAGCTATTTGAATTAACACGTACCTAGTAGATGAAAAACAATGACCGTGTGTGTACACACAAATTAATGGCCATGGTGGGACGACTAGTCTGACCGGCATTACGTAGTCACTGTGAAGTGATAACGGAATCGAGAAACCGGTGTTTAAAAAATGTTATCGAAGTGTGTTATAAAAGGTTAATAAATTACATCACTAAACACTGGACGCAGCTGTTTGTGTCGTAACTAGGCCTACTTTTAAAATTAAAATTTATCGAAACACCATTTGGTTCGGACGTACGTGGTACTTTAACTCTATCTTGTCCTGCGCTTTATGAATAAATCGAATATGTGCAACGTACCCTTAAGAACTATAAACATATTTGAAATGGCCTAAAACTACGCTTACGTAACACGATGTCGTTTGCATTTGTTTTCGCTGTGTTTGATTTGCTGTGTCGTCATTGATGTTATTACGTCATAATATTATGTGAACTTGGTGGGACGTCCTATTGTTCATCATTCTGTTTTTCTAAACCTCATTTTAGCACTATTCTCTTCTTTTACAAATCTGTATTAAAAGAAACTGTTGTTTATTTTTGTGATTGATATTTTTTAGTTTACTTAAAATCAGTATAGTTTTTAATAGTGTTGTAACAAACTCCTTGATTTCATCTTTAATTCTAAAACTATAAAGTACGAAATTCCAGTCTTCGATCAGTCAAGCTATTGAAAGGATTCCAAGACCCAATAAAACCACATAACCCACCAATCAGTCTTTCAGAACTGTTTGTGTTATGATGCTCAGTAATCTTTGTCGCGACGTTTAAGTCAGAACTAGTAGGGACTAAAACTAGTGAACAGTTTCTATGTTAAGATGAATTTTATACAAAGTAACTCCACGGCTATCTTAGCTGACCATACTTCTGTTGTGTTGAGAAGACAGCCAGTCAACAAGATTAACCGCTGACTTTGAGCTACTTTTGTCAGACCGAATAGTTGGATTTATCTTTTATGATGCACCCACAGCTCCAATGTTCGGTGTGCGATATTTTTTTTGGCGCTACAGCGTAAGTAATGAACCAAGAAATTCCAGATTTACAGTCCAGCAGTCCATAAGATATAGCAGAGACTAAACCTACCTTAAGTTCAGCTGTCCATAAAATATACTAGAGATTAAACCTATATTATGTCCAGTTGTCTACCTTTGTTCAGTCCAGCTGTCTACAAGCGTATCACCGAGATTAAATCTGTTTTAAGTCCAGCTGTCTATAAGTGTATCATCAAGATTAAACCCACCTTAAGTCCAGCTGTCTATAACTGTATCATTAAGATTAAACCCACCTTAAGTCCAGCTGTCTATAAGTGTATCATTAAGATTAAACCCACCTTAAGTCCAGCTGTCTATAACTGTATCACTAAGATTAAATTCATCTTACCTCGTATTTCAGTCCTCCCATTCACAACCATGTTTCCACTTTGAGACAGAATGGTGACAGAGAAGACAAGAGGAGACATCTTGCGAACTTTTACAAACACACGGTGCCTTTTTCTTAGTTTTATGCACGGAAACAAGACTTCTTGCTGGCTGTCTGGAGGGAGTGTCCCCCTTAGTTTCGGTGTTAGCTGTCGTTTCAGTTTTTATGGTTGTCGTTGGATCAAGCAACTTCAGTATAACGTGCGGTTACAAGAAGATAGAGTGATAACCAGGTTTTTCAGTCTTTTTACATTTCATCTCAGGCTTCTCCTTGTTATCACCAGTGAACGTCAATCAGCGACCAAGCGGGAAACTCTATTCTCATAAGTTAAAAACGGCACGTCCTAGCTAATGCGCACGTGCATAACACGTGGTACGTCGAAAGGGACACCAACTGTCTTGGATTTAAAGTTTGACAAGTGGGGTAGAAAATTCTTGACAGAGTTGGTTTTTCACACCAGCTGGTTGATTGGCACGAGCCACATACGAATGTGAGCCTGTTATATTCACAAGATTATCTGCCTTTAACATTATGATTCATTTACTAAAGTTCACCAGCAAAAGGATAAAACAGAGCAGTCATTTCTCTTTAATTCGTGATTAATTGAAGATAAAATAGATTTAATGATAGTTTCTCTTTCCATTATGTAGGAGTAACAATTGGTACACCGACTAACAGTAAACTCTCATGTAACAGTTTAGAGGTTTGTTTCTGACAATGGACACCATCCAGCTATCAAGATAACCATCAGGGATGGCAAATGACAGATTGTTATTTTTTCCTTATTTTAACCATATGTTAGCAGGAGAGAACATAAGAGAAGATTTCAGAAGCAGGGCTGTGCATTGTACATATATTTAGTTCTTAGTGGAGAGTTGCAGATAGTTTGGGACGAGTAGGTCACGCCTACCCCAGAATAGTTGAGGTAAAGGATGAGGTTACTGATGAGGAGGTGGGACATATTATCGCATGCGTTAATGAAATAGAAATCCTGTAACCTGACCGCTTATCGCTGGTGTAAAAGGGTTGTTATTTCTATCAAGACTTCTTGAACCTTCGCGTTTTTCTAGCATAATAATTCGCATATATTAAAATGTACTGCGTAGTCCATATGCAAGGAGTTATTTTTGGCCTGTACCCCTGATTTACCCTTGTGTTCGCCTCCTATTAAAAGTAAAGTCCATTTTAAGGCCATACATCTAGCCTGTTCTGACCACCTCTCAACACTAAACTTCGTGAACTTTTAAGTGATCTGTGGCCACCTGATTGCCCTAGGTCACATGACCAAAAAACGACCAAATGAAACAGCAGCAGGTGTCGGTAGGCACAGTACCTTGTGCAGCTTGGTGCTTGTGTTTAACAAAGCCACAAAGGGCTATCTGCTCAGCCCACCGAGGGGAATCGAACCCTTGATTTTAGCATTGTAAATCCGGAAACATACTGCTGTACCAGCGGGGGCAACAAACAAGTATAGAACAATTAATTGTTCAATTGAAATAATTTCAGCTTGGCCTTTTTTTTTATTTTGAACGTGTGGGTATCCACGTTCCTGAAAGTGTAACAATGTTTGTGTAGCATGTTTCCATTAACGATAATAAATAACATACACATTTCTAAAACTACCTTAACTTAGGTCCACTGATGCTAAAATTTTTAACTAACCCGTATTCATTAATATAATAGTCAAATTTCAAAGATTACTTTTGATAAACATGATTAATTTGGTTGCTTGACACTGATCAAAATTCTGTTATATCTAAAAGAGTTTGGTAAGATCTTGTACAATAAATATATAAAATCAATCAATTAAACAAGTGAATGATTATTTTAACCATACATGTCTTGCTTCTGACATCTTACAGTTGTTAATTATTGTAGTTAGATATAAAATTACTGCCAATTGTAAATGTTTTATTAGCTCAAAAAATACTTAAATATTTGAACGTGGAATATTTATTATTGTTTTGCCATGTAGTGAGGGTTAAGCTATTTAAAATGATTTTAGGTGAAAGAAATCTGCAAGTTGATTTACGTTTAGGAAGGTTTGTGCATTGTAATCGTTATAAGTAGAAGAAACTAGAACAGATAAAACAGATTTATTCACGACAGCAAAAATAAATAAACGCGCGTGATCAAAAATCGTTTGGTAAATAAATTCAAATAAAGCTGATGGCAGGTCCACCTGTCGGAAGGAATTGATTATCATAAAATTTCTTTGGTTTATTCTTTATAGTGCACATGTATAACAAAAGTGAATTACACAAAAACTCGTAGTTTTATGCTTCGTAAATTATGTTATCACACGTACACACCCATTTGTCAGATCAGTGGTTTCCACGGTAACACCGCAGAATATTTTTATATCATCGGGTGTGACGAACAAAACCATTCTTTATGTTTCTCCATTGATTTATCTTCTCAGATTATGTATCATGTGCTATACAGTATGGATTTGTTTGTTCAGGGCAAAGCCACTAGAGCTATCTGTCATTGTCCCTAATTTTGAACTTTTAACCCAAGGGAGGGAAAGTGCTTAGCAGTACCCACCGCCAACTCTTGCTTCACTCTCAAGTTATATAGTTCCTACGGCTGATCTCCCCACCCTAGTGGCACAGCGATACGTCTGCGGATTCGCGTCGTCAGAAACCGGGTTTCGATACCTGTGTTGGCACAGCACAAATAAACTATTGTGTAGTTTTGTCTTGATTACAAACAAACCCTACAGCTGAAAGGACGGGTACCAGATCCGAGTCCCGCGGACCCACAGACTCTGTGTCAAGCGTCCTGACCACTAGGCTTCATAAAACTCGGACCCACAGACTCTGTGTCAAGCGTCCTTACCACTAGACTTCATAAAACTCGGAAAAGTTATTTTTCAAAATCTTTTTTTTTGTATTTCACATTTTTCCGTATACAAACAAGTTGTTTGTGGAAGTACCACGAAATATCCGAGGTCAAACAAGACGTCGTTTTTACTTCAAAGGCCAGTAAATGAACAAATTGTGTTTGAAAAAAAAAATATCACAAAAAAATAAAGAACAAACAAAACACTTGGTTCTTGACTTGTTTTGAGAGGGGCCTGGCATGGTCTAGCGCGTTTAGGCGTGCGCTTCGTAATCTGAGGGGCGCGGGTTCGTGCCCAAGTCGCGCCAAAACATGCTCGCTCTCCCAACCGTGGGGCACTATAATATTACGGTCAATCCCACTTTTCGTTGGTAAAAGAGTAGCCCATGAGTTGGCGGTGGGTGGTGATGACTAGCTACCTTCCCTAGTCTTACACTGCTAAATTAGGGACAGGTAGCACAGATAGCCCTCGAGTATCTTTGTGCGAAATTCCAAAACAAACAAATATTTGAGATTTGGTAAGGAGAAATCCATCTGCTGACTATAGCTCATGTTTATACTACTATGTAAAAACACAGAGATTCAAATTTTAGTTTGAAGACAAGAAATATTTTAAATTATTTGTATATCAATTTGGTGCATTCAATGTAATTTTGTAACAGAAATATACCATCTAATTACCAAGAAAGGTTTATAATCTGTCATAAGAATTATATTTCATTTACCACCTGTGAAAGTATATTTGTTCTTAAGCACAGAGTTACACAATGGACTATCAGTGCCCGAGCTCACTACGGGTATCGAAACCGGATTGTTAACTTTGTCTACCTTCAGAATTGAAGTTCCACGGATAATAACCACGTAAAAACAGAAACTTAACAGAAATGTTTTGGGCAGAACAAATTATCCCCGCGACAGATAAAGTTTCCACAAAATCGAGTTTTTTTTTTTCATCAGCCTCCAATTTAAGATTTCTAACAAAAGTATTTAACCTGAAAATGCTTAAAAAACATCACTCATTAGCTGTCTCTAACACATATCTTTATTTATATGCTGTTTGCTGCTTTGATATGATTTTAGTGATCAGAAATTTTTATAGTTTTTAACGCGGTGGAATAAATAGCAATTAAAGTTTAATTGCAAATAATTCTCCTTAAAACTTAAATTTAATTTTACATTAATGTGTTTCTTTGACAACAGATGGCAGGTCTTTGATTTAATTTTTGAGTGCGTTTAGAACATATATCCTAAGATAAAATATTTGTTCCGTTGAAGTAATTTGTGCTTAAATACGTGAAACATTTCAGTAAAT
>CM022399.1:92243209-92285359 GCA_011833715.1 Carcinoscorpius rotundicauda
ATTTCAGTTTGTATATAGAAGTATTATTATTAAAAGTACATATTTCAGTTTGTCTATAGAATTATAATTACTAATAATACATATTTCAGTTTGACTTCAGAATTGTAATTATTATTAGTACATATTTCAGTTTGACATTAAAAGTGTAATTATTAATAGTACATATTTAAGTTTGACTTTAGAAGTATAATTATTAATACTACATATTTCACTTTGACTTTAGAAGTATAATTATTAATAAAACATGTTTCACTTTGACTTTAGAAGTATAATTATTAATGGTACATATTTCAGTTTGTATATAGAAGTATAATTATTAATAGTACATATTTCAGTTTGTATATAGAAGTATTATTATTAAAAGTACATATTTCAGTTTGTCTATAGAATTATAATTACTAATAATACATATTTCAGTTTGACTTCAGAATTGTAATTATTATTAGTACATATTTCAGTTTGACATTAAAAGTGTAATTATTAATAGTACATATTTAAGTTTGACTTTAGAAGTATAATTATTAATACTACATATTTCACTTTGACTTTAGAAGTATAATTATTAATAAAACATGTTTCACTTTGACTTTAGAAGTATAATTATTAATGGTACATATTTCAGTTTGTATATAGAAGTATAATTATTAATAGTACATATTTCAGTTTGTCTATAGAATTATAATTACTAATAGTACATATTTCAGTTTGACTTTAGATGTGTAATGATTAATAGTACATATTTCAGTTTTACTTTGAAGGTGTAACTATTTATGGGAAAAATTTCAGTTTTACTTTGAAGGTGTAATTATTAATAGTACATATTTCTATTTCACTTTAGAAGTATAATTATTAATAGTACATGTTTCAGTTTGTGTACAGAAGTATAATTATTAATAGTACATATATCAGTTTGACTTTGAAGGTGTAATTATTTATAGTACATATTTCAGTTTGTTTATAGAAGTATAATTACTAATAGTACATATTTCAGTTTGACTTTAGAAGTATAATTATTAATAGTACATATTTCAGTTTCTCTATAGAGGTATAATTATAAATAATAATTATTTTAGTTTGTCTTTAGAAGTATAATTATTAATAGTACGTTTTTCAGTTCGACTTTAGAAGTGTAATTATTAATAGTACATATTTCAGTTTGACTTCAGAAGTCTAATTATCAATAGTAGATATTTCAGTTTGACTTTAGAAGTATAATTATTAATGGTACATATTTCAGTTTCACTTTGAAGGTGTAATTATTAATAGTACATATTTCAGTTTCTCTATAGAGGTATAATTATAAATAATAATTATTTCAGTTTGTCTTTAGAAGTATAATTATTAATAGTACATATTTTAGTTTCTCTATAGAAGTATAATTATAAATAATAATTATTTTAGTGTGTCTTTAGAAGTATAATTATTAATAGTACATATTTCAGTTTGAATTTAGAAGTATAATTATTAACAGTACATTTTTCAGTTTGACCCTAAAAGTATAATTATTAATAGTACATATTTCAATTTGTATATAGAAGTATAATTACTAATAGTTCATATTTCAGTTTTACTTTAGAAGTGTGATTATTCATGGTACATATTTCAGTTTGACTTTAAAAGTATAATTATTAATAGTACATATTTAAGTTTGACTTTAGAAGTGTAATTATTAATAGTACATATTTCAGTTTGACTTTGAAGGTGTAATTATTTATAGTACATATTTCAGTTTGACTTTAGAAGTATAATTATTAATAGTACATATTTCAGTTTGACTTTAGAAGTATAATTATTAATGGTACATATTTCAGTTTGTCTATAGAAGTATAATTATTAATAGTACATATTTCAGTTTGACTTTAGATGTGTAATTGTTAACAGCACATTTTTCAGTTTGACTCTAAAAGTATAATTATTAATAGGACATATTTCAGTTTCTTTATAGAAGTATAATTATAAATAATAATTATTTTAGTTTGTCTTTAGAAGTATAATTATTAATAGTACATATTTCAATTTGTCTATTGAAGTATAATTACTAATAGTTCATATTTCAGTTTGACTTTTGAAATGCAATTATTTGTAGTACATATTTCTGTTTGACTTTAGAAGTATAATTACTAATAGTACATATTTCAGTTTGACTTTAGAAGTGTAATTGTTAACAGTACATTTTTCAGTTTGACTCTAAAAGTATAATTATTAATAGTACATATTTCAGTTTGTCTATAGAAGTATAATTATTAGTAGTACATATTTGAGATTGTCTCTATAAGTATAATTATTAATAGTACATATTTAAGTTTGACTTTAGAAGTGTAACTATTAATAGTACATATTTCAGTTTGTCTTTAGAAGTATAATTATTAATGGTACATATTTCAGTTTGACTTTAGAAGTATAATTATTAATAGTACATATTTGAGATTGTGTCTATAAGTATAATTATTAATAGTAAATATTTCAGTTTCACTTCAGAAGTCTAATTATCAATAGTAGATATTTCAGTTTCACTTTGAAGGTGTAATTATTAATAGTACATGTTTCAGTTTGTGTACAGAAATATAATTATTAATAGTACATGTTTCAGTTTGTGTACAGAAGTATAATTATTAATAGTACATATTTCAGTTTGACTTTAGAAGTGTGATTGTTAACAGTACATTTTTTAGTTTGACTCTAAAAGTATAATTATTAATAGTACATATTTCAGTTTCTTTATAGAAGTATAATTATAAATAATAATTATTTTAGTTTGTCTTTAGAAGTATAATTATTAATAGTACATATTTCCGTTTGACTTTAGAAGTCTAATTATTAATAGTACATATTTCAATTTGTCCATAGAAGTATAATTACTAATAGTTCATATTTCAGTTTGACTTTTGAAATGCAATTATTTGTAGTACACATTTCAGTTTGACTTTAGAAGTATAATTATTAATAGTACATATTTAAGTTTGACTTTAGAAGTATAATTATTAACAGTACATATTTCAGTTTGTCTATAGAAGTATAATTACTAATAGTACATATTTCAGTTTGACTTTAGAAGTGTAATTGTTAACAGTACATTTTTCAGTTTGACTCTAAAAGTATAATTATTAATGGTACATATTTCAGTTTGTATATAGAAGTATAATTACTAATAGTTCATATTTCAATTTTGCTTTAGAAGTGTGATTATTCATAGTACATATTTCAGTTTGACACTAAAAGTATAATTATTAATAGTACATATTTAAGTTTGAGTTTAGAAGTGTAATTATGAATAGTACATATTTCAGTTTGACTTTGAAGGTGTAATTATTTATAGTACATATTTCAGTTTTTCTTAAGAAATGTAATTATTAATCGTACATATTTCAATTTACTTTAGAAGTGTAATTATTAATAGTACATATTTCAGTTTTACTTTACAGTAATTATTAATAGTACATATTTCAGTTTTACTTTATATTAATTATTAATAGTACATATTTCAATTTTACTTTACATTAATTATTAGTAGTACATATTCCAGTTTGACTTGAGAAGTATAATTATTAATAGTACATATTCCAGTTTGACTTTAGAAGTGTCATGAAATACTGGGGCCTTTGATTAAAATATCATGAGACTGTCATTTTGTTAATCGACATTTTGTACAGTTTTAAGAAATAATTTATTATTTTCTCCTTTATTAAAGTTAATAAAATGTTTATGATTTATATGAAGCCACTTGTATTTGAACCATAAGTTTTAAAAAAGTTAATGAATTTTTTATAATATATATTTAGTCACTTGTATTTTAATTATAAGTTTTTAAAATATGTTTTTATCAGAATTTAATTAACTTATATTTTTGTTTCACTTCGAAGCTTAGCATTTGATGAAAGTGATTTATTGCTATTTTAAAATGAATGAATTCATTTGTTCCTTTAGAAAATCTAACAATTTTATTTAATATACTGCTGCCTTTCTAATATATGAATAAAAGTGATGTATTTTATAAAACAGTAATTAACGTATCACGTTTGATCTTTAACGTGACGTTGAAGCTGTAATAGTTTGTTTGATTTCATTGGTGGGCTGTATTGTAACAATAGACATTTTGTCCACTGCATGAAAATGATCTTCGTATTTAATAACTGTAAGAACATAGTTTTACCACTGGCTTACCGTGAGCCTTGTTTAAATCGCAGGATATGTCACACTTAAATATTCTGTGGTAATTTTAATACTAAACAAATTAAATTCAGTGTTCCAAAACAAACAATATGGATTACATTATTTAGGCAGTCAAACAAACAAATATTAAATGTAAATCGCGGGAACCACTTCACAAACCTTAGCCGAAAGATATTCGAAAATATTTACGAATTTCATAAGAGAATATTTTCTGATATAAATACAGAAAAATTATTCTTACAAAGTTGTATATAAATGTCACAAATGTAATTCTAGGTATATTTTCGATCACTAGATGGCTATAAAGACGTATAAACAAAAAAGCAAATTTTGCTTCACCTTATATTATGTTTAATATATTCACTAGAGGGCGAAAAGTGAAGTTTTTATACATGAATAGGGCGCTATTGATTACAGAACTCACCAAGATGGACAGGACAACTATCAGCTTAGTGATGTCAAGAAAACCCACTTGTAGAGAAATATATATGCAAAAACGGCTCGTTTGGGTTGTGAAAATATTTTACATAGAAGAGCGAACAACTTTTCGACCTTCTTTGGTCATCGTCAGGTCGAAACGTTGTTCGCTCTTCTATGTAAAATATTTTCTCAACCCAAACGAGCCGTTTTTGCATATATATTTAACTATCAGCTTAGTAAATTATGCTACCTTTTCTTCAAATTACTTTCAGACAGTAAAAATACATTTAATTAAACGGCTGGATTTTTCATGTAATACATAAATTCTAGTTTTATTTTAAAGTTACATTAAAGCACTATTTATTGAAACTTTTAGTTCGCTATAGTACGAATCTTCTGATGACTCAGCAATAAATCCGATAACATTAAAATTAGTTTCGTTACCTTCAGTGTGAGAAACACTAGTTGTACAATGTGTAGAGCCAACAAACAAACTTACCAACGCTACCTACACTGTAATTTCGTGTTGGAGAAATCTTCTGTTTCTCTCACTTCAATTGGTATATACTAGTTCTTTAAAAGGCCACGAGGTGACAGCACCCAGTAATGAATTTGGTTGATACATTTTTTATTTTCAAAGTATAATAACACAATCGGCAATTGCAATAATAATTTCTTAGTTTTACTTCGTCCCATTTTAAATTTTACGATACAATGAACCTGCAATTGCTAAAAATAGCACAGGTTTTATTTTAGTGCACTCTTGTCTACAGGAAGTTTGGGCAGACCTGAAGGTATTAATCGTTGGAGCCACAAGTCAGTTATCAGACCACCTCGATATGATGAAACTGAATTTTTCAGGGCTAAATGTCTGTGCTATGATTAGTCATTTCGTTAGGTCATCACTTCAAGTTCGAAATGCTGTTCCGATTCATGTGAAACGGTTCAGGTAAAATTTCTCGATATTTATGTTGTATTTTAAAAATATTGTTTCAGAGTTACTTCGTTTCTTTGTTTAAAATGATAAAAATCCATAACCCCAGGGCCAAAAAAGAAAGGTTTATTTTTGAAAACGCCTTGAGTTATGGTTGTTTTTTTTTAGTTTATAATAAGACTTCTTGAGCATGTGTTTTCCTGAGATCGTGGTTTAGTTTCTTTATTGTTTGTTGGTTCTTAATAACCAATTTCTGCCATAGAAATGCTCAGAAGACTTACTACGTCTATGAAGTTTGAAGATAATTCTTGAAAACATACGATTCCAGCAGGGGATTCAATGATTCTTGTTAAGAGTAACGGAAGTTTCCTAACTCCACTATTTTATAACATTGTTATTATACCAAAAGCTATTCACATATCTCTGGCTTATCACAAACATATAACGACACGACTTTCTAATCAATCAGAAACTTCCAAATGAACAGCGTTTCATAAGTATTGCCGTAACCAACGGATTAACAGTCCATCTATTTATACAGGTTTACTGGAATAGCTGTTGGTTCCCTGTGTAAGAGGAAGTTAAATTATTTTCAATGCACTGAAACAGCCATAACAACAGTTATGTTTTAACAACTCCAAGGAAAATTCAATGTTTTTGAAACAGCGCTGATTGGACTTTTTTTTTTCTCTCTCGATGTAATTAATGCAAACGAGGAAAACTTTTTAAGTTAACGAATTTGTATTGAACATTGTTTGTGTTTTTAATTAACGTAAACTAACATAAACAAGCACACAATTCAGTAGTCGCTCATTAGCACAGTTTTCGTTCATCTAAGTCGTTTAGCTATTTAACACAATTGAAGTGTTAAGCCTGACGTGCTATAGCACGTGCAGGTCACCTTCACAGCATTAAAAACTTGTCGTGCAACTTTGTTGAGGGACAGGTAAATCTTTTGGCACCTGTCCTGTGAAAGTGGGTTTTCTCGGGGCACTCCTGTTTCCCCCAGAGCCAAACCTTACACATTGGATCTTTGGAACCTAGTCAAGGCAACTGTATTGCCATGCCCTGAATCGGGTCGTTTCGCGTTTATGTTCGTATTCACTTTGACATCTGCTTTTCGGGATCTGGTCTGGCTGGTTTCTCCAGTGCTACCTTTGTCTCGCTCAACAATATAATGACAAACTTCACCCCCCCCCAAAAAAAAGTCGAAATAAAAGAAAAACAAACCTCCCTTCCCTGCTAATTTCAATAATCTTTCATGTGAGGGGACGAAGAGGAACCACAAAGTTCCTGATCACCCCTGTTGGTGAGAGAGAATTCTTCTGATTTCTCTCTCTCTCTCTCTCTCTATCTATCTCTCTGAACTAAACCACAAAGTTCCTGATCACCCCTGTTGGTGAGAGAGAATTCTTCTGATTTCTCTCTCTCTCTCTCTCTCTCTCTATCTCTCTGAACTAAACCACAAAGTTCTTGACCTCCCCTGTTGGAGAGAGAGAATTCTTCAGACTTATCTCTCTCTCTCTCTCTCTCTAAATTAAACCCCTGCCACGTTAGTTTGCGTTTGCTGAATGGTTAGAAGTGGAGTTGATTAAAAGATGTTTACGGTGTATCGAGATTATGACGTCATCCACAACTCTGAGAACTAAGTTTTGTCATAATATAGTTAGCTATTTACGTTCCAGATAAATATATATGAATCGAAGGTTAAGTAATTTCTTTTTCAATAATTCTCTCTTCACAACTTCTCTCTGAAAAAATAAAAAGAAGCACGTGACTAATCAGTTTGTATAGTTGTTTCTACCTAACATTATCTGAAACCGAAGTGTTATAACCCTGAAGAATATTATATATTTTAAAACTATTTTGTAGATTAAACTTTTCTTACAGAATGAAACTTAGCGTGTATAGGTATCAATAGTTTTATAATACTGTTGTAAACATGAATATAGCTGTAAACATTGTTGTTTAATTTGGACTGTAGTATATTGTTACATGAACTTACCTGTAAATATATTATTATAGAAACGGTAGCTGAAAAATATATTAAATAAATACAGTAAAACCTGTAAGGCAGAATCGCACGGGACAGAGTAAACTTTCTGGCTTAAGCTTTCCTTAATTATATATAATTTTTGAGCGGAACGTTATACTTGCTTGACTCAAGGGAATTAAGACGTTTGTAAATAAAGTTATTATACTGTTTATGTTATATTTATTAGAATAAGAATAAAATCAGACATTCAAAATATACACAAGTACATAAAATGTTAAGTTTATTTGAAGAAAATGCCCAATTTCAACTGTTTCGTGTGTTTTTTTTTAATGGACTTTCTCGTGTGGTTAAGAGAACGACAATTCTATGGCCTTTTCATGAAGTTCATTTTCCACTTCATTTTTACATACAATTTGATAGAATTAATATAACTTAACACTGGCGATGAAGTACGAATTTATATTTCCTCACTGTCTTTTCCATTTTGTTCATCTTCTGAATCTCCCACACTGTTACCATCTTGAGATTCTATTACAGATTTTAAATCAGTTTCTGTTAAAACATTCCTTTCAATGTTCACAGAACTTTCCACATTCACAGAATCATCTGTATCAATCAGAGTTTGGATTTCACTAGAATCGTCATAACAAACAACTTCTGCACAATCTCCGCCATTATCGAGAATAAATCCACAGTTTTGAAAGCACTTAATTAGGCATTCATCTCTCACGCATTTGATTGAATGACTTCAAAATGCAATTACATCTAACACGTCAATTTTCATGGTAATTTCAGATGCTCTCTTACAGTTGTCTATGTTTGTAATAATATGTTTAAGCGTCAGTTTTCTGTATTTTAATTATATACACTGTGTAATTCCATTATCTAGTGGCTGTAGAACTGATGTTGTACATGGAGGTAGAAAGACTGGACAAACATTTGAAAGTTGAACTTTTGGGTGACAAGCTGCATTATCTAGGAAAAGTAGAATATTTATATTTTCTTGTTCTATTCTTATGTTTAATTTGTTTAAAAATTTCTCAAATATAACACTTATCATCCACACTTTATTTTTCACTTTCTACAGGAAGTTGATTCTTCCTTAAATTTTTGAAACAGCGCGGATTTTCACTTTTATTCATTATTTTTGGTTTCTCCAGTTTTCCATCAGTAAATGCGACCAAAAGTACAGTCAATCATTCTTTAGAATAGCGACGGTAGGAAAAAAGAACAGAATATATTCAAACACTACTTACTGTTACAAAATGTCCAATAATTTATTAATATTATAAAAATATATTAATTAAACAATAATTTATCAATATTCAAAGTAATTATTAATTAAATAAGAAATTAATATTTTGTCAAACATTTTTTCGCCTTACTCAGGTTCTAAACCTACTTGTTGACAGATTAAGTTGGTGAAATATTGCTTTTCGTCCTCGTTACGCAGGTTCCGCCATATAGAGGGACTTTTATAAAAGAAATCTTAAATTTAGATAATACTGCGAAGTTTTCGATTGTACATGTTTCTGCCCTATGCAGTTTCCGGGTTAGACAGGATTTACTGTATAGTAGTACTGTTTGTTGTACGATCATGTAAATACTTCGCAGGTTGTGGATGGATCTGTAAGAAGGTTCATTTGGTCCAATTTTTCAGTTTTGCATACTGTGGTTTTTATGAGTGTTTTTGCGAGTTGTTTTTTTTTAACCATTATTTCGACCCAGTTGATATATCTTCACTACGATGGTTTGTTCAGTCTATACAAAATTGTGGTTCATATTCTGTGTTTTGCAGTTTCTATGAGCGTGTTTGCTGTATTTTATTTTTCTTCCAATTACATATAAGTGAAGCAACCTTGTGTCGTAAGATAACCTTTCGTTATTCATGAATTTACTCACATAACTTCTACACAGAGAACAGGATTTCCAACTAGTTTAGTCATAAACTTTTACTTTGGTAGCGCTGTATAAGTTATATGAAAATATGCAGTTTTAATTTTTTTAATATACATGATTATTAACTACTTCCTATGGTTTTAAAAATTTATAACTATGCATTTACGTGTCCAACAAATTTCTAGTTCGTGGCCGTTAGTCTTAGCTACCTATCACTTAACCCAGCAGGAAGCTCAAGTTACATTGTGCCGTTACTTTCTATAATCTAAGTTGAGAGAGACTCTTACCTGCCATTTTAATTTAAACTTTTGACAGTCACTTTCGGTAGTCTTTCAAAGTCTCATCTATAAACGACTGATATTGTAACTGTTACATATCCAGTTAAGAGTACAAATTGTCATTTTCTAAAACTATTAGATTCCAAAACATAAAGCTCTATCTGAAACTAGAAGTCTTACTCTATCTCTCCTAGCATCTATCGATCTAGATTTTAAATTTCCAACGATCAGAGTCCTCAAGGTACGAAAAGCCTTCTTTTGAAATGTCAGCTGATCTTTAACACCAATTAAAGCACACCGCGAACAGGCCCGAAACAAAAGAATTCGTGGACTTTGACGAACCACACACATAACACAAATTTCACAAATTGTGGTATTTATTGTTCTAACAGTGGTTCTGCTCTGAAATGGGGGTTGCCTTCAAATGTAGTGAAGGCAGTAAATTTAAGTGAACTTAACGTGATAGTATTTGAATGACAATGGCAGACTTCAACATTTGTATTTTATTTATTTAGTAGTTTTAGTTTAGCTGAGATTGACCAATGGGTCTTCCTTAAACATTGTTATATTAGTTTCTATTTAGGAAACTTAATTCTTTTTATCTTTACGTATTTGTTCATTTCTGTTTAGACATCTCGAAGCAGTTTCGAGTAAACTAAAATATAGTTACAACTATGGCTTGAGTGAGGTTCCACTTTTGGGAATGACAATTGGTCAAACTATTGATTATGCTGCGGACATCGAAGGTGATAGATTAGCTTTCGTTTCTCGCCACCAGGGGATTCGAAAAACTTTCAGTGAATTCCAAAAAGACGTAAGTAATCAGCATTTTCTGGTGTTGTAATAATGAGAAATTTTTAAAGCATCTTAATGGTTCTTGGAAACCTAGTTGTGTACAAGGTTGCACATTTTGGTGTACTCCAAATGGTTCTGCATTTTATCATTGCACATAGAACATTGTTTAGTTGGAGTTTGTGTAAAACTGGTTACTTGGTCAAGATATGTTTGTTATCAACATGTCTGTTTAGTAACATTCGATAAAAGTAGAGACTGGACCCACAGGAACTGATGGTTGGTGCCACTGGTTACCTGGGATCTGATGGTTGGTGCCACTTATCATATGGAACCTAATCAATGGAATCGTAGGTAAAATTGGACCTTTATCACCGGATTAAATCATTATCTGAAACTTAATCAATAGAATCATGAGTTATGTTGGACCTAAATTGTTGGAGCCAATGATTATCTGGGACCTGAATTGTTGTGATTATTGGTTATCTGGTTATTTGTAACAGTGTTAATTTAATTCATTACTGGTCAAAGTTTGGGAGAGGGCTAGAGTTTCTGGTTTTATGTTGTTTTTCCTGTTATGAACAACAAATATTGTATTATTACATGAAATAAACGTTATACTGTTAATTACCTTCTAGGTAAGCCACCTAGCGGCGGGTTTCCTTGCTCTGGGTCTTCAGCCTGGAGACAGGGTTGGAATCATGGCACCCAACTGCTACGAATGGGTTTTAACTCAGTTTGCCACCGCCAGAGCGGGAATGATTTTGGTAAGTTTGTTCGTTTTTCAGTGAAGCCAAGTTTGGTTATCTTTGCTCACCGTGAAGATCGAGTCCCAGGTTTTTGCATTTTGAGACCGTAAACCTTCCGCTGCCCCACCGTTGGATAATTTTGGTAGAATGGTGAATCCAGTAGTATAATATATGTATAAATCAACTGCACTTTAGTTGTTTTCTTCAGTTGCCAATTTCATAACTTCAAATAATTTCTGGGGACGTAATTGAGAAGGAAACTGTAAAACTTTGAAATATACTGTATTACTTCGAATTTAAGACGACCTCTAATTTAAAACGCACCCAAATTTTTAGAAAGGGATTTTCAGGAGAAACTAAATTGGATTATGATTAAAAAGCAGTAGATATGTTTTAAAATAGTTTATTAACGAATCAGACTTGTTAATAATGTATTTAAAATGAAATATAATAAAATGTGCAGGAAATGTTCATTAACATTCTGATTTAATACATTATTGTACTCTAGTGTTTCTTCTAACTCACTGTTATATTCTGAAGTTAACACCTTCATCACTTGATTCACTACTGCCCCAAAGAATATGATCTTGTGTTCCATCTTACACATTAGATAAACAACATTTTAAAAACAGTTTTCTAACAATACCGTCTGACATTTCTTTCCAACCTTTTGAAATCCACTCCATTATTACTGATACCCTTTTTATTATATCACTCGGTGTCAAAGCATGATTGTCTTTATTCAGCCAAGCATCATAATGCTTACAGATACAATCTTTAAATGACTTATTAATGAACATATCAAGAGGTTGCAACTGACCTCTCATTTCACCAGGAATTATCACTAGATCACTGGTTTTGTTTCTTAACCTACTCTTGATTTTATCTGAGAGATGACCACCATTACAAGCATGCTCTGTTGCTTTAATAATGCACCAGGCTGACATACATATCCAAACCACTCTTACATTAACTCTGATGTCATTCGTGCATTTTTTGTGTACGAACTATTACATCTTTTCCTGTTTAATATTACATACGGTGGAAATTTATTTTTATCTGCAGTGACACAAAGTATCTAACTAACTCTTAACTTTTTGTAACGGCTAGTTTTGATTGTCACGTGTTTTTTTTTTCTCTTTAGGCTTATTTGTTTGTTTGTTTTTTAATTTCACGCGAAGTTACACGAGGGCTATCTGCGCTAGCCATTCCTAATTTAGCAGTGTAAAACTAGAGAGAAGGCAGCTAGTCCATCACCACCTGCCCCCTGCTAGTACAGTGGTATGTCTCCGGATTTACAACGCTAAGATCAGGGGTTCGATTCCCCTCGGTGGGCTGAGCAGATAGCCCTTTGTGGCTTTGCTATAAAGCCCCCCAGTGGCTCAGCGATATGTCTGCGGACGTACACGCTAAAATCCAGGTTTCGATACCCGTGGTGGGCAGAGCACAGATAGCCCATTGTGTAGCTTTGTGCTTAATTCAAAACAACAACAACCATTACCACCTACCGCCAAACTTAGGCTACTCTTTTACCAGTGAAGAATGGGATTGACCGTAACATTATAATGCCCTCACATCTGAAAGGGTGAGCATGTTTGGTGTGACGAGAGTTCGAATTTGTGACCCTCGAATTACAACTAAACATGAATGACGCTACTAATTCCAACTAATATGAAACGTTGTACTAACTGAAACTGTCTGTATTTTATTTATTCCTCTTACCTGTTGCAAGCTAAAAGAAACGCTAAAAATTAGTTTTTATGTCAAAACCCAAATTGTTGCGTCATAAGACTTATCACTGATGAGATTTTTTTATTTCTTTTTAAATGTAAAGTTAACTTTTTTAACCTAAGTTTCAAATCCCAACACGTTCATCAACACCTACATCACATAAAAAACGGTTTGATATATTTTCCCGTAAGTTACAAAACTCTCTTTAAAATAATGGCCGGGTGGTTAGGGGACTCTCGATTCCTTATCTGAGGGTCACAGGTTCAAATCCCCGTCGTCACAAACATGCTGGCCCTTTTAGCAGTTGAGGGCGTTATAATGTTACGGTCAATCCCACTATTCGTTGGTAAAAGAGTAGCCCACGAAATGGCGGTGGGTGGTGATGACTAGCTGCATAAATTAGGAACGGCTAGCGCAGATAGCTCTTGTGTAGCTTTGCGCGAAATTCAAAAAAGTAAACAAACCAAGTAATCTTTATTTTCCAATTAGTCACTAATTAATTATTAACCAATGTTGCAAGACTTCAGCCAACATCTTATCAGGTAATCTTTTAAATCTTAACAAAAAACATATTTTTAAAAACTATTTATGCAACATTTTCAAATTTATAATTAATCACGTGTTAATTACGAATCATGTATTTCTTTGAACCGATCTTATTTTGCCACAGCGTCGGTTTTGACCTTTCAACACTATTAAAGCCACTAAACACCACAATAGAAAACCATCAATCTCTTCACGACAATTTCCTGCGTGTCTCGTGGCGATGTGCAATTTATTGCTCTAACCTCAAACATTTATGCTCTAACCTCAATCAACTCTCAATAAACTTATTCCCGATATAGCAGTAATTCAGTTATGTAAAATCGAAAGACCAAGCTTAACGCACCCTCACACGTACTTTAACCTGAATGACACGTATACAGCGAAGAGCGCCTCCAGTTGTTAAGTTTTCAAACTAAACTACCCAACAATATTTTTTTTTTATATTCCGGAATTAAACATTAGTTTATTCTACACGATATTAGACGCTTTGTGTTATAAACACGTTTATTAATTGTTCAGAGTATAATACGATTTAAGAACAACAAACGTTACTAAGAAGTACACCTCAGTCGCTAAAACTCGGCGATTTCATGCAATAACATCTGCTGTAACATCAAGATAGTAGTGTTGAAATATGTTTGAGGACTTGTCTGTATTCACGTGCTTATAAACAGTGACGTCAAATATTATGCTCGTTTGAATTATGTAAGGGTTATTTTAATATATCGTTTATACGAAAAGTAATCAAGTCCCAGAAACAAACAAACCTCATGATAAAAACTAACTTTCTGTAAATATAAGTAATGTTATTAACCTCCATGAAATTGACTTATTGTACGTAGGATTAGTTACGACAAGACACAACAATGTTTTAGTTTCCTAGCAACGTACCAACTTATTTCTGTTGTCAGCAAATGTACTGGGTTGGCTACTACAAGACATAACAATACACCAACTTTCTTCTGTTGTTGTCAGTTATTATACTATACAACAATGTTTTAGTTTAACTCATATTTTTCTTACGACAGGTAAATATAAACCCGGCCTTACAAGAACAAGAATTAGAACATTGTATCCATAAGGTACGTCCAACATTTTCTATTCACTGAACTTTAACGTTTTAATAATGTGTTTTAAACATCTGTTAACTCTGATTAAAAAAAAAAAAACGTTTACTGTTTAAGTAAGTTTCACCAGTGAAAGTTATGTTTACTTATTCAGCTACAGACGTTGAACTTTGTATATACTGAGAGGCAAACATTTTACTTTTTTCCTTCGATACTCATCATTATAAGTAGAATTTGATATAATATTGTTTTTCCTGCAATTACCAAACTACTACACATTTAATTGTAATAACTGTATTTAAGTGCTCCACGTGGTTTCAGAAAACAGAACAGTATATATTAAAACTGTACAAGTTCTCTGTTTATCAAAGTTCATTTCCGTAACATTCAAATCCACGTGACGTTTATGCAGGTTCGAATGCACGCCCTTATATCAGCAGACAGTTTCAAAACCCAGGACTATTACCAGATACTAAGTAACATTGTGCCGGAACTGCCCAGCTGTCGTCCAGGTCACGTGAAAAGCAACAGGAAAGTTGTTACCTATTTATTGCTTACGAATAATCTACGTTTATATTTTGTTGATAATGGCAGTTGATGTTTCTGTAATATTTTATTTTTTACTGTTTATGAGTTGATATTCAGTTAGATCTTTATTGTTTTAAATTATTTTAATACTTTATTCTTCTTGTTGGTAGTTAATTTCTGTTTAATGGTTTGTTAGCTTCTATTGCTGGTGGTAGATATTTGTTTAATAATTCATTTTTATCTATTCAGTAATAACTTATTCTTGACACCTATAACATTGTGTGTATCAATAGTAACATTATGGAAAACGTCGTAAAGGAAGTTTGAGCTGCATTTATTACCCATTTACCTTATTTTTATTTTAGGGTGAAAGGTTTTGACACTGTTATCATGATCTCATCTCAAGCCAAACCGTAAGTTGACAAAACATTTTTTATTTCATTTTACTAGAATCTATGTATCAAAACAACCATTGTGGTATAATGTGGGAGCTTTTTCTAAAGGGTTCACAACTTTTCATATAGGTACACAATTTGATTGAGATATGCGAGAATCCTTTAGGAGAAAACGATGGCCACATATCTATAATTGAAGAGCTACCAACCTATTTCACATGCCATGATTGAACGTATACGAATTCTAGACTCAACCTGAAATTACTTACTCAGTTTTTCCTTTTGTCCATCAATATAAACCACATTTTTACTCAAGATATATAGATCAGAGACAGTCTCTTATTAAAAGATCTGCAACATAAGCAGATCGGGAACCACTGGTGTTTTTATAAATCTGTTTATACGTTTGTTCAAACATCAAGCTATCTCGTCTGCATATCTTCTACTAATCTCATTTATAGTACCGACAGGTTGGATCATCGGTATTGATTTAGTTAATAGTTATTGTGCTCAAAAACACTGGTAGTGTACGAGTGACCATTCACAATGATACGTGGATGACCTTAACGCTACGGTGAAAACTTGTCTTTCTATAGCGGGACCTTCACTTTCCAAGAAGCAATGGAAGCACCACAAAGTCAACATTTTCAAGCGTTGAACGATGTTTGCCTGACGTTCGACGATATTGCGAACATACAGTTTACGTCGGTAAGTAAACAGTTCCGTCGATTCTTTTCCGAATTCTGTATGTCCTTTATTAGTATAACTGTAGATTATTTATTCGATATATATATATATATATATATATGGTAATTTCTACAGATATTAGTTTTGGTTTCGTTTTTGCTTAGACAAATAGACGATGTAGAACTGTCAATTATTTATCCTATTTGTACATTTCTTTCTAAAAGTAGTTGATTTTTTTTTGTTTTCATCATAGGGCACTACAGGGTTGCCCAAGGCTGTAATGTTGTCTCACCACAACCTAGTTAACAACGCTTTATTCGTCGGGTTGAGATTGGGCTACATGAGAGAGGTAAGCCTAATATAAATAGTAACCTTATTTATTCTTAAAACGCTTTATATATAGGGTTAAAGTTAGGCTAATTTAACAACGCTTTATTTATCGGATCGAAGTTAGGTCACATGACAGAGGTAAGCCTAACGTGCGTAATAACTCGAATTGTATTAATGCTTCACTTGCAGAGATGAGATAAGGCTACTTGATAAGCCTGACGTAAACAGTAATCTGCAGAATACTTAAAAATGCTTTACTTATACGATTTAAGTTAGATTACATGAGATGGTAAGCCTAATGTAAATAGTAATCTTAATTATACTTAAACGTTTTATTTATAGTGTTGAAGTTAGGCTAAAAGAAAGAGGTAAGCCTAACGTAAATAATAATCCGAATTGTAATTAATGTTTTATTTATGGGATTGAGATAAGGCTATGCAAGAGGTGTCTGTGTGTGTGTGTGTGTTTTCTTGTATCAAAGCTACACCAGGCTAGCTGCTGAGCCCACCGAGGGGAATCGAACCCCTGGTTTTAGTGTTGTAAATCCGCAGACTTACCGCTCGAGAGAGGTCAACCATACGTGAACAGCAACTTGTATTGTAGTTAACAAGTTTCAGTTATAGGGTTAAGATAAGGACGCACGAGATAAATAATTCTAATGTGATAGTAACTTGAAAGGTGCTACATAGTGCTTTATTTTTAGGGTTGCTATTCCTAAAAAAAAAGAAACTTTATATTCAGTAATAAACCGAATTTTTGTGCTTGTTATGTTTGTGTAAAACGGTGTTTGTTGTATATTTTAGTACGTCATTAATATTAGCCCAACCTTTCATTTTAAATTGTTTAAAATAATACAGCGCTATAGAGATGTTAATGTAGAATTTCTTCATCTGTATCAGCAGCTTCCAACTACATATTTTAGGTGAAAAGACGATAGTTATAAACAAAGATTTTATTTAAATAATAACCACAGATGTATTGTTAGAAAGTTCTCTTTACAAGCACGGCCATTGAAATACTTCATTAATAGTGATTTTCTTTACTTGACAAACACAGACATGACAACAGTTTATGGCGATTTCTTTATTTAACGAACACGGTCTAGGCAACAAATTATTGATGGCCATTACCCGACTTGATAAACAAGGGTCATGGTAATAGTTCATTCACAGTGATTTTTTCACATGACAAACACGGTCAAGGTAACAGTTTATTAGTTGTTGTTTCTTTACTTGTTAAATATTCTCGTACAAGTTGACTTCAAGTGTTTTTAACTATAAGCAACTTTACACATTAGGACCTAAATGTTTAATTGCAAGAGTGTTTGTTTGCTGAGAAAACAAACAAACTGTAAAATGATGGGATGATAAAACACATTGTCAAGGGTGATTTGTATTGGTCATTTCGTAGTATTAGATATCATATTCCAAGAACGCAGTAAATGTTGCATTTCTTTGTGCTTATAAATTATTTTTTTATTGCAATATATATATAAACCTCTGTATTTAATAATTTCTGGTGGGTGAAGCTTGAATCCCTAATTCAATCACCCTGACATCCAATCTAATAGAAATCGTCCGTGATATCAGATATCAAATGAACGTGTTCGACTGTATTTGATTGTGGATATTCTATCAATATAAATATGTTCATTAGCTACACATACCATATGCATAGAAAGTGTTTCAAAACCAGTTTCTAACTTGAATTGTGAGTTCCTCTTAACTTCAGATACTTACTGATACTTTACAATTTAACAGCAAGTCACCATCTGCATCCCCGTTCCTCTGTATCACTGTTTTGGGTGTGTGCTTGGCTCTTTATGTGGGGTTCTTCATCAGACCACGTGTGTGCTTCCTGCACCAAGTTTCGAACCATTAGCATGCCTCCAGGCAGTACAAGAAGAAAGGTAATAGATGATACATCTTTGGTCCGTACAAAGAGATATTTAAAGATATGTATGTCTCCAGGCAAAACAAAATGACAGATAATAGATATCTAGGTTATACAAAGGGACAGTTGAAGAAATATGTCTCCAGGCAATACAAAAAGACGGGTAATGTATGAGATATCTCTAGGCTACAGGGACAGTTACAGGTGCATAACTTGCCTCCAGGCAATGCACAAAGACGGGTAATGTATGAGATATCTCCAGGCTATAGGGACAGTTGCATGTGCATAACGTTGACTCCAGGCAATGCACAAAGACGGGTACAAGTAGAAAGATATATGAAGATACATGTCTCATAGCTTTACACAAAGACTTGGGACCTTTTATTTTACACAGTTTTACGTAACATTACCACATGTTTCTTGATTATTTTTTTTATACTACTATATTGTAGCTGATGCTTTATGAACGATTTATGTTACATGGTGGTAAAATTTATTGTTATATTCTTTGTTAAGGTGTTCTGATGTGTTTTGTTTTTCTAAGGTGCACCTCTCTGTACGGCACTCCCACCATGTTCATTGATATACTTCAACATAAGGACTTTGAAAAGTATAACCTCACGAGTTTACACTTAGGTAAGGCTAGAACAGTTAATGACTAAACATGCATGTATATATTTATTCGTGGTGCACAAGGTCGTTAGATATCCCAATTTTAGAATCTGATCACTGCATCTTCGATGTTGTATTGCACAAGTTATGGTAGTTTTAATATTAAACATTTTAAATTAAGAAAGACTGGAAGATCCAAATAATACTGTATGCACATAACGATACGAAAAGTAGGCTTAATATTTGAGGTAAAAATCATGTTATACTGTTTGTTAAGTAATGTTGAGCAGATTCGGAAAGATACGTGGTAAAAAAACATGTCGAAACTGGTGTTGCTCACGATCATAGCGACGGCATGACAGTAAAATGTGGACAATTGTGACCTGCGTGTGACACAGACCACACACGAGTTTCAGATAAAAGAACACGATGAGTTGAAAACTGTGACCAATGCGTAGCCAAGGCAGGACAACTTTTTCCTTTCTATCCATAAGGACGACCAAAGAGCAACAGAAGGTTTGATCTGGGAAAGCTTATTATCACGTCGTTTATTTCAAGTTGACGTGGAGCCGAGCCTTGAATATAGGACCAGAGCAGAAAGAGCTTGTGTTTCCAAGCTCGTTCCCGCGTGGTATCCAGAAGAACTGGACAGAAATGGATGATAGAGATATGAATATCGGTGAGAACAGGGTGTGAACTAACGTGAGGCGATTCCAGCGCCGGTAGAGAGCTAAGCGAGTCACTATAAATAGTATAGTTCATATACTGTGTAGCTTGTACGTGATCCAGGGCAAAATAAAGAAACTGTAGACGGGGTTCTGCGTACAATCACCAAGCCAGAATAGACCGGGCAAAGCCCACACAGTCGCCTTATTTTGAACTAATATGATTTCGAAAGAATGATTAGAAAGATGTTTGACAAATAGAAGATGGCAGGAGTGTCTGTCTTTATCACATGACTCAGAGAAAGGTCACAATTGGGTATGGTGAGATAGGCTGATCAGTGGAGATAGTAACATCATCCAAGAACAAACCCAATTCAACCAGCTGTGCTTAGACACGAAAGCCGTAAGAAACAATGAAAATCAGTCTATTATGAAAAAGCATGACTCACTGAGGAAGAAAAACCCAACTCCAAGTGGTAAGGATCGAAGTGAAGCAAACAGTGGACATGTTGAGGAGGTTCATAATACTCAGTGGACAAAATCTGGAGTGAGGAGGTGCAGACGGCCCCTGTGCAGGAACAAAGCACCTCATGGTGAAAAGGGTCCAACAGCTTCAAGGCTGAGGTCCTGGAAGAACCATAGACCAGAGAATCATAGTCCAGATTCGATTGAATGAGGGTACAATAGATTTTTAGCATAGATCATCGATCTGCTCCCTAAGAAGTCGTAGAGAGGACATGGAGGATGTTCAGTGCCCTAAAAATTGTGACACTCAAGACACAGCTATGAGGGACTCCAAGTTCCTGCGGAAAAGAATGGTAAAGCATTGAGCCCACACGAACTTGTAATTGCTGGGCAATTAAAAAGTTCTGAATAAAAGTGGATAAGTAGCCACACATCTCATGTGAGTAGAGGTCTCGCAAACTTCCAAATTGGTCAAATAATATGGAAAATCAAGCTGTTGTAACTTCCCTGATTGACGTTTCAAGTCGAATCATGTTGTCCACAGTAGAGTGCTGTTCAAACAAGACGAGGATTAGCTATCTTCTCTAAGACCTTACAGAGACAGCTTGTCAAAGCAGTTGGACGATAGTTATAAAGAATCTTGGGAAACTTCGTAGGCATAGAGAACAATAGTCCAGAGCCAAGCATCAGGACTGGTTAAAAACAACCAGTATATTACATGTCCATAACACAACCTTCTGGTATAAAGAAAACTGCTCCTGAAAGATGACTGTTTCAGAAACGTTTCCTATGCAGAAAGACACACAGGATGATAGGAATTAATCAAGGCCTTAATGCCATCCAGATTATGACAGAAACCTCGACATTTCCAGTGTATCAAAATAGACGTTCTTATTTAGGTAGAGGAAATTGATTAGAGAACTGTTTGGATTACGATCTGTTGTTAGAAGAAGGTTTGTCAACGTTCTTGGATTCTGTTCCGAGTTCAGTGGGCAGGTCTCCGTTAGTAAACAGATTCCAACGACTGAGTGCATGATCGAATAATCATTCTATATCTCAGGACCGAAGAAGGTGACCTTGAATAGATGCCAAAAGCTTGGAACGAAGGAAGTAAACCCAAGCAGTCACTGGTAGGGATGACGGACACTGAGATAGGGATAGACATTGTCTTATCAACTAGTTTAACAATAGAAGGCAAAATACTCTTCACATGGTTGGAAAATGACTCCGTTGGAGGCAAAGTAAGATCTGTATGCACTCCTAGTGAAACACTGACACGTAATACAGAAGCATTAATCTGTAATGGTATTGGGGACAAAAACATTCGAACCTCGAGGTAAGACATACTGATAACCATTTTCAAATGCTGCATCTCTCTTGTTTCTCTACACACTTAGGGCAAGAACGAAAGTAGTTGGTGTGAGATCCACCAGAGCTAACATAGCGCTGTTGCAGTTGACATTCATAGAATATATAATTTGTCTTTTGCGTTTACAATAAGTCTAGTATGAATGAATAACGTATTTCGAGTTTACGGTAAGTGATATAGATATATGATGTCTTTTTCAGTTTACGGTAAGTCTGTTACAGATATATAATGTCTTTAGAGTTTTTGATAAGTGGTATGGTATGTAATATGTCTTCTGGCTGGACAAGAACTATTTACATACATATGGCTCTGGTTTCTAATACTTTGATTCCTCGTTTATTTTAGGACTCATGGCTGGAGCTCCCTGTCCAGCTGAACTACTAAATAATGTTAGTACCAGAACGAACATGAGAGATATCTGTGTAAGTAAAGTATTTTATTTTCCATATGCCGTTATATCAAATGATTAATAAAACACTAAATAATTGGCTTCTCAATCAGAACAATCAGTTGAAATTGAATTTAATAAATTATTCGACTGTTTGACAAAGTTGAGTGCACGTGGTTCTGTCACTAATTTTAAACAATCTTAAAACAATTATCAAATGTTTATAAAACTGTAGTCATTACTTCTTTTCATGTTCGGGTGTTTGTTTTCTTCATTGGGTACGTCCTCAGTGTGTAGTAATATTTGAGTTTTTAAATATGAATACATATTTGAACTGGCTTGTTTTACCAGAAGACGGTCTGTAATTGTGAACAGTTAATGCAACACCTTTGTTCATCTAAACATTTGATTTTTAATTTTAATGTTTTTTAGACCTAAGGAAATTATTCAACTGTAAGTCCGATCAAAATTTGAAATTAAAATTGTTGTTTAAAATAGGTGGCGTACGGAACGACAGAAAATAGTCCAGTTATAACATTAAGTTTCCCAACAGACCCCATGGATAAACGTTTGCAAACTGTGGGTACTCCAATAGATCATGTAGAGGTAAACACGATACCAGTTTTTAGATTTGCATGCTAGTTAAGCCTAGTCTAGACATAACCGTAGTTAATATATCGGCTCGGCATGGCCAAGCGCTTTAAGGCGTTATAATGTGACGGTCAATCTCACTATTCGTTGGTAAAAGAGTAGCCCAAGAGTTGGCGGTGGGTGGTGATGACTAGCTGGCTTCACTCTAGTCTTAAACTACTAAATTAGGGACGGCTGGAACAGATAGCCCTCGAGTAGCTTTGTGCGAAATTCAAAAAACATAACAAACAAGTTAATATATCAACCGTAGATCTGGTTAAAAAAAACAGTGGTTACACTTACAACCCTTGTTTAGAAGTGTTACTGTAGATGTATCTATGATTGTTTCAAATAAATAACTTTTAAATAGATACACTTAGAATTAGAATTTAGATCTATCTATAGTTACTATAGCAACTATTATACTGATAGCTTGTAGATCACATTACTGTGTGTTACAATATAATGACTGTAACTTCGTCCTGTACACGCCGTGTTATAACAACTTAATCTTATTTGTTCTTCATTCAAAAATCAATATTAATAAGTTTGTAAGAGTTCGAATTTTGGTTTTTCAACTAAATATTCATAAAGGTGAAGATAATAGATGACAACAAAAGAATTGTTCCAGTGAACACAGAGGGAGAACTCTGTAGTCGTGGACATAACACCTTCCTTGGTTACTGGGACGACAGAGACAGCACTGTGAATGTATTCAGTGACGCTAGGTGGTACCACACGGGGTAAGTTCAAGACGTAAATGTGTAATGTCAATAGGCTGTAACACCCAAGGTAACCTGTAGACATAGTGTTTGATATCAGTACACTGTAACACGAGGAGAAACCTGTAGACATAGCGTTTGATATCAGTACACTGTAACACGAGGAGTAACCTGTAGACATAGCGTTTGATATCAGTACACTGTAACACGAGGAGTAACCTGTAGACATAGCGTTTGATATCAGTACACTGTAACACGAGGAGTAACCTGTAGACATAGCGTTTGATATCAGTACACTGTAACACGAAGGAGTAACCTGTAGACATAGCGTTTGATATCAGTACACTGTAACACGAGGAGTAACCTGCAGACGGAAAGTGTTTAATGTCAGTACACGTAACACGAGGAGTAACCTGTAGGACATAGTGTTTTAATGTCAGTACACTGTAACACGAGGAGTAACCTGTAGACATAGCGGTTTGATATCAGTACACTGTAACACGAGGAGTAACCTGTAGACATAGCGTTTGAATTCAGTACACTGTAACACGAGGAGTAACCTGTAGACATAGCGTTTGATATCAGTACACTGTAACACGAGGAGAACCTGTAGACATAGGTTTGATATCAGTACACTGTAACACGAGGAGTAACCTGTAGACATAGCGTTTGATATCAGTCACACTGTAACACGAGGAGTAAAACCTGTAAAAGTGTTTAATGTCAGTACACTGTAACACGGAGGAGTAACCTGTAGACATAGTGTTTAATGTCAGTACACAGTACTAACAAGAGTAACCTGTAGACGGAAGTGTTTAATGTCAGTACACTGTAACACGAGGAGTAACCTGTAGACATAGTGTTTAATGTCAGTACACTGTAACACGAGGAGTAACCTGTTGACGGAAGTGTTTAATGTCCGTAACTGTCATATAACATCAGATAACACCTTCAGAACTTTAGCAGGTTTTACGTTCTTAATATCAGGTTATAGTTTATTGGTTGTCAGACCTAAATACGTCTTGTCCTTACAGTGATAGAGCACTTATGGATGAAGATGGCTACGTCAGTATAGTCGGTAGGTTAAAGGACCTCATCATTCGAGGAGGGGAAAACATCTACCCTCGAGAGATTGAAGAATTTCTTCATATTCATCCGAAGGTCGCAGAAGTGCACGTAAGAGCGAATCGCAATAGAATTTTAGACCTACTGTGCCAATAATTTCCTTGTTTTATGCAAACCTTTGGTTATTAATGTAAATGTCACACGGTAATACCATTAAACGAGAAAAATGTGTCGCAGCTCAGGACTTGCTTTTGAAAAAGAAGGGTTACTGACACGTGTAAATTAAACACCTTGACTGTGAATGCTTTATTTTAAGTTGGCCACGGACGCGCATCTCTTCCCTGAATGTGTTCACCTCTTTATAATAGGCCCACTCTTCACTGGTAAAGAGTTGACGGTGTTGACCAGTTGCGTTACACTCTAATCATTCATTTCACAATTAAAGACAGATAATCCACCATTAGTTTTACCAAAAAGTCAATAAATAAATGTTTGTCATATAGAGAGCTATAAAGTTAAATAGGTATTGGTGACACATAGAGACGTAAAGTAGTCGTCTGAACAGATATTGGTGACACATAGAGATATAAATCTGTTTCATACCTCGTCTTGAAGAAATACTATGATAAAAATTCTACTGTAAAAAAAACGTCCCAGTTTACGGGTTTCACCACTTGGTGTTATTACTTTCGGCTCACTCAGTCTGATACACGTTGTTATTTTTCATATATTTTGTTTGAAATCTAATAAGAATAAACGACATATTTATTACAGGTTGTAGGCCTACCAGACAAAAGGATGGGTGAAGAAGTGTGTGCGTGGGTAAAAGTAAAGACTGATCATTTCGTCTCTGAACAAGAACTAAGAGAGTTTTGTAAAGGAAAGGTGAGTTTGTCTTTATAAAATATGTTGTTAAATTTCAAACAGGAATAAACAGATAACCTCCTCAGTATGTTGGTGTTGTCGTTGTTTATTGCACGGTACTCTAGTATTTCCTCCTCAGTTTGTTGATGTTGTCGTTGTTTATTGCACGGTACTCTAGTATTTCCTCCTCAGTTTGTTGATGTTGTCGTTGTTTATTGCACGGTACTCTAGTATTCCCTCTTTAGTATGTTGGTGTTATCGTTGTTTATTGCACGTTACTCTAGTATTCCCTCTTCAGTATGTTGGTGTTGTCGTTGTTTATTGCACGGTACTCTAGTATTCCCTCTTCAGTATGTTGGTGTTGTCGTTGTTTATTGCACGGTACTCTAGTATTCCCTCTTCAGTATGTTGGTGTTGTCGTTGTTTATTGCACGGTACTCTAGTATTCCCTCTTCAGTATGTTGGTGTTGTCGTTGTTTATTGCACGGTACTCTAGTATTCCCTCTTCAGTATGTTGGTGTTGTCGTTGTTTATTGCACGGTACTCTAGTATTCCCTCTTCAGTATGTTGGTGTTGTCGTTGTTTATTGCACGGTACTCTAGTATTTCCTCTTCAGTATGTTGGTGTTGTCGTTGTTTATTGCACGGTACTCTAGTATTTCCTCCTCAGTATGTTGGTGTTGTCGTTGTTTATTGCACGGTACTCTAGTATTTTCTCCTCAGTATGTTGGTGTTGTCGTTGTTTATTTCACGGTACTCTAGTATTCCCTCTTCAGTATGTTGGTGTTGTCGTTGTTTATTGCACGTTACTCTAGTATTCCCTCTTCAGTATGTTGGTGTTGTCGTTGTTTATTGCACGTTACTCTAGTATTTCCTCCTCAGTATGTTGGTGTTGTCGTTGTTTATTGCACGGTACTCTAGTATTTCCTCCTCAGTATGTTGGTGTTGTCGTTGTTTATTGCACGGTACTCTAGTATTTCCTCCTCAGTATGTTGGTGTTGTCGTTGTTTATTGCACGTTACTCTAGTATTTCCTCCTCAGTATGTTGGTGTTGTCGTGGTTTATTGCACGTTACTCTAGTATTTGCTCCTCAGTATGTTGGTGTTGTCCTGGTTTATTGCACGTTACTCTAGTATTCCCTTCTCAATGTGTTAATTTTATTTTGATTGTGTTTTTATATTGTTATGACGAATCATTTGTAAAAAAAAAATAAAAAAATAGACAAACTGGAAACATTTCCATGTAATAATCTCCGTCAAAAAGAGTTGCTTTTCCGTTCCAGATCAGCCATTTCAAGATCCCAAGATATATTCTGTTTGTGGATGATTTTCCAAAAACCGGATCTGGTAAGATCCAGAAGTTTCAGATGAAAACAGCATCTATTGCAATGTTGAAACTCTGAGGACATATGGAAATGTATAATTAATCACATGTTGTGATGGTATTACACACACCATTTTAGGCGGTTCTTCAGTGGATGAAGTGTGTGATACTTGTTGAATTTCCATATTAATCTCGACTTGTTTTTTTATTCCTGATTATTTGTTGTGAAGTGAAAAGTATCTTAAACCTGTTTTGATCTATTCTAACTCTCTTTAGGCTTAACGATAACAAAATTAATGTATGTGTTTTTCTTATAACAAAGCCACATCGGGCTATCTGCTGAGCCTACCAATGGTAATCGAACCCCTGATTTTAGTGTTGTAAATCCGGAGACTTACTGCAGGCTATCTGTACTGTTCCGACTTTTGAACAATTACTGAAAATTAGGATGTGACATAATTTGATCGGAAACAAGCGATCCGGCAGTAGTTGACCAATCAGAGAGACTGATAAATACTTCAGGAAAAAGTGGATACCCTTCGTTATAGGATAGGGTTAAATAGTGAATGCAGGTGGCTGAAGTAAAGCCAATGTTTTTCACTGATTAGGACTTTGGAAATGTAATGACGTCACCATTGCAGCTTTCTAAATTTTCGATTTCATGTGAAATTTAAGTTAACCACCCACGACGCAACACCCCTGTTTACAGGCTGAATCCTTTCCATCCAAGTGCAAAATATCACAATCATTTCTTGGAGTCCTGCTGATGTTCATGACGTATCTGTTTGGATCGCATCTGCTAGCTATCAACACAGATCCTTTAATGATGTCACAGTATGGTGCAGTATATGCAGTTGTTCTTAATCAGTATAATTAAGCAGATAGTGTACAGGAAGTTTCGAGAGCCCCTGATTACATATCTGTCAAGTTTTTGTTTGTTCGTCCAACGTTTTGATAAACACATTCAGGTCTTTTAACAAATTCGTGTCCAACATTTGCTTCGCGCTTCAAGAGCCTCTTACTTTGCAGACATGCAACTCTGAAATCCATGTTTCGATACCCATGTTGGGTATAGTTAGCCCATTGTGTATCTTTATGCGTAACTACAAACAGACGGACAGTATACTGGTTTGTACACGTGCAAAGAAAGCTGTCTATTATCACAGTACTTCAGATGGCTAACCAAGTGTTCAGAAAATAAAGATATTTATCGCAAGGTATTGTGAAATATTGTATACAACATCGAGACATTAAAATGATAGTTTTGTGAGGTTATTAATTGGCGATTTCCTCTAATTATTCGGAAGGTTTAACATTGGAACATTTTTGTTTTGAAAACCTCCAATTTATACGTTGTTTAGGACCAGAACTAAATGATTTTTGTCTTTAAAACACAAGTTCTACGTTAGTCCTCAATCATTAACATGTTCAACATTTTGTCAAATTTGTTGTCTTCCATACGGTCTACTTATTTCGTAACATTAGACAAACAAGTAGTTACAAAAACTAAAAAGTACCATACTCTATAACGAAGCTCTATAGAAAGGTGGACCTTTCTTTTTCAGGAGCGAACTTCGTGAAAGAAAGTTCCCTCTTCAGATAGCACTTGTGTTATAGAGTACCGTATTTTTCAGGATAACGTAATAGTATAATTAGAAGATGGGACAACCGAAATCCCTTGTTGTACCTAAACAACAAGGGATTTCGGTTGTCCCATCTTCTAACCGAAGGTAAAACTATTAATAATAATAAAAATATAAATCCAACCATTATTCATATTATCTATCAAGCTTTCTTTAAAACTTACTCATATTTACTGTTTCCACAACATCTTAAGGTGATCCATTTCACAAACAAACATCGTATTTAATAAAATAAAACTGTTTTACCTGAAGACAGTTTCTACCTTGATTAAATCTGTTTGTGTTTCCTAGTTCGATAATTCTCACTGTTAAAAGATGAATAAACACTTCAATCAGATCCTTCTAACTCTTATTTTCAAGAGAAAAACAGTTTTAAGGACCTTTATCCCCATGTGACAAACCCTTCATCCAGACTATTATTCCAGTAACTTGTCTTAACCCTTTTTAGAAATACCGTGTCTTTCCTAAGGTAAGGATCCCAAGACTGAACACAATACTGCAAAAATGGTCTAACCAGTGACCTGAACAATGAAAGTGCAGTCTTTTTAAGGCTTAAGTCTATAAACTTAAAATCCTATTTGCCTTACTACTACCAACACCACATTGCTTGGATGACTTAGAGACTGATTAACCATTACACCAATATCTCTTTCTTTGAGACTGTTGTGGTTATTCAAACCAAACTACAATTCAAATTATGATAACCCACATGCAGTATCTTGTATTTATCTTTAATAAAATACACCTGTCATTTATTTGTTCAACTCACAAAATTGTTAAAATTATTTTTATAAACCAGCAGCAACCTCTTCACAGCCTGCAACACCCAAATGTTAATGTAGTGACCATTCCTTCGTCTATGTCATTCATAGACTGAACACAGTACCAACAGCATCCTCTTCACAGCCTACAGAATATTTTCCAAAACTTTTCCTACCAATGATGTAAAACTAGTAGACGCATAATTACTGGGACAACTTCTGTTACATCCCTTGAAGGTACGAATGACATAAGAGAATTTCTAATCTGTTGGTACTTGTCCAACATCCCTTGAAGGTACGAATGACATAAGAGAATTTCTAATCTGTTGGTACTTGTCCATTATTCAAAGAAAATTGTGACAATTGGCTCGCATATCCAGCTCTTGAACTCCTTTAAATTCCTTGGGAAAATATCATCTGATCCAGAAGTGTTAACATTCTGTTTACCCTAATGCACTTTAAAAATCCTTATGGTTAGTTTTTCAGTAAAACATTTTTTCATCCTTGAGGATATTTTACTTTGTTCTCTGAACAACTTTCTACATCTATTGTACCAGTCGAAGAAAAGTTCTTAAATGTGTGATGCTTTCATATAACTTCGAGTACCCTTTGTGATTTGATTTTATTTTTTTTACTTGTATATCTACCCTTTTATTTCAGTAAGAAATATATCTGGAAAAAGTATTGAAAAAGGATAATCTTTTTCTTCCAATTCTTTCCTCCTTCGTGTGTTCAAATTTATCAAAATTAAACTATGATAAAGTTGAAAAGAAACAATGAACTGGTTTCAGGCTAATGTACAATTCGTTTCAATGAACTAGTCTATAAGACATCCGGTATGTGGCAAAATAATATTAAAAAAATCATTGTGACGTCATCGTATAACAGTACGAGTTCATAATCATCTCATGAAACACAGCCCCCCCAGTGGCTCAGCGGTATGTCTGCGGACTTACACGCTAAAATCCGGGCAGAGCACAGATAGCCCATTGTGTAGCTTTGTGCTTAATTCAAAACAACAACAACAACATGAAACACAAGGCACATTCACGTATTTTTAAATGCATAGATTTTCCTGTACAACACATTATTTGCTTGACGTGTTTTGGTTGTGACACAATACATTCGTTTTTAAGGGTTTGTGGGTGTGTCCACATGATTTAATTCACTGTATTACAGATGGAGCAGAAATAAAAGTTAAATATGTATCTATGTTATAACCACAAAATATTCAAGCCATAAAGAATAACACATTAACAAAATGTTTTAAATACGCTACACATTTGAAAAAGCGGGAAAACCCTAGATTATAAACTACAACGTTGGATTATAAAATGTATCCAAGGTTTTGGAGGTGATTGAGGAAATAGGACTCGCATTGCGGTGGGGATACACCGTCTATCAGTTTTGACCTCCAATTCGCTAGCGTCACATGAGAAAATTAGGAGAGCGACATGTGGGCGCTTAAGCCCACAACGTCCTACATCTATATCACCCTTCACTGTCTGTAGACAGTTGTGTGAAGATTACTGTTCTTCCACTTTAGAATAAGAAAAAGATAAAAATATTAAGAAATAAATACATAAAATAAGGTAGTACCGGTGATGGGGAGGGCAAGATAAAACTTCATGAAGTTAGAATTCCTGCCTCAATTTATTATACACGATAACAGTACAAGAAACAAAACCATGTATATACAGAAATGTATAATAATTATATGGAATGAAATGATAAAAACAATTACATATACAATATATACAGCTATGTAAATGAACATGAAAGTTACAAAGAGGAAACTGATAAAACCAACAAACATATACCTCAAATATTAAGTTTAAAAATGAATCTTGAACTGATCAACTGACACGTTGCATTACCTTTCCCAGGCAGCCCTAAAACTAGCAAGGAATCGAATCCCAAAACATTTGAGTCGAGAAGAAGTCCATGACAAACCAAATGGAGTGTCTGCAGATGAGGCCCACTTGTCTAACCACTGAGCGCTAGGCATAATATAGTTGAGCCAGGTTGCACTGGCCTGAGAGTACTTATTTACAGTCGCCAGTGCTGAACACAAGGATGTTTAGTTTCTAGAAATAGGCTCATATCAACCACATGATTAACATACTTGATAGACACTTTGCCCAGGAAATGAAGGATATGCGCTAAAATCGAGTGACAAAGATAAGAAAGCAGCTACTCTATCACCAATATATAGAGAGATGGCGACAAAGGACATCTTTGACGAGCACCTTGACAGATGTTAAAGGAGGCCATCAAGTATCCAGATACTAAGAGCATGCTCAAATAAGACGTATAGAAAGTTCGAGCAAAGCTGGAGTAAAACCAAACCGTTTCAGGACATACCAAAAACATCTGTGGTGGACTCGATCAAATGTCTTACTCTGATCAAGAGACACAGAAATTACAGTGATGTAATGGAACAGGACACTTAGGACACAGAGTTTTGTTCGATACTTCTACCCTGCACGCCACACGTTTGAGTTCCAAGGGTAAGATCAGCATAATAGCGCTCAAATGGGCACGCAGGGCCTTAAAAACAGTCTTCGCAAACACATTCAAGAGTGACATGGGACGTCACGAGGAAATATCTTTGGATTTGAAGTGATACTTACAGAGCAGCATAAAAAAAACCATCCAGTATGCGGCATGGACACACGGGTCAGACACTAGTTAAAAAGAATAATGAGGAGAGGTCTGATAACATTCCATATGTGGAGATAGAATTCCATTGGTAGGCCGTCTTACCAAGTGGCATTGACTAGATAGCTGCCCCACATTCACCCACTGTAATGAGCTTCAAAATATCATCAGACTGTGATGGATCGAGGGTTGGCAAGAACTGAGTGATGTCTCGCCAAATATCCTCGTTCATGGGTGAAGCCGAATATAGCGGGCTTTAATAGTTAAGGCACTATGTGATGAGGTTCGAGCATCCTCAGAGGCAACAACCATTCTATGACCGAACAAGGGGACTCGTTCAGAAGCTTCAACCCTATCCCGACAAAATAAAGTGGCTGGAATCCCACACGTCTGACTCCTCCCAGGCCAGAGAAGAGACCTGAAAATCCTCAGAGGTTACAACCCCTCCCATACCGACAAAGAGACCCCAGCCGTCCTCCTCGCCGGTGCCGAGTATCGTGTGGGAGAAGGCCGCACTAGCGGTTTGTGTCCTGCGACCTTCAAAGGATACGAAATCACACGTCTTGGGCACAGCAAAGACTCGTGATTGCCACAACACATGAAACACTTCACCACACAAGAGTCACTAGCATGTCCAAAATGAGATATTTTAAGCACCGAGGAATGCTGTAACTTCCCAAGTGGCCTTCGAGGCCACAGTGACGACACGTGTCAGGGTAATTCACCATGGAGTGAGGCCATTGACCTTGAGAAAGGTTGGCACAGGTTGTTTCATGTTGAAGCACACCCTCCTGTTACCAGTACAAACCCACTGGGGGAGTCTGGTAGTACTCGTGTTCAATTTTAAGATTTTTAGAACCATTCCATATTATCTCAGTCTTGATACAATTGCGTTATGGGGTAATTCATAAGACGATGGAGGTCCCGTTAAAGTTAAAGTCACCTTTTATCAATAGTATTTGAGCAACGACAGGGGAAGACAATGACGCTACATAACTTCAACCGACAAAGTATTGTAAACATTCGAGGACCTTACTTTCGGTTTAACCACACCCAGCTTCTATAACTGCTGACGATAGCGAATCCTCGACGACCAGAAAACGAATCGAACGCGGATGAACGGAATAATGCCGGATGGCCGCAGCCATGCCAACCAACCGGGAATTGAATCTTAGCACTAAAGTACCTTAAAATAAATGGAAATAAGAAAAGGGAAAATAGAAATAAAAAACGCTTTTAGGATTTAATGGGGAAAATGCGAACACCATAAAATTAACCTAAATACGAGCTGGTCAAAAGTTTAAGACCATTCTGAAACGAAACGTTAATCGGTAAACGCGTAACGAAATTTTGTCATTTGTGTTCAAGCATTATTGTTGTCAACAACTCCCACTGACATTTTCTGTGTTACAATGGGTAAAACATGGCAAAGGCTAAAAGTTGACAGAGTTTGAATGTGGTAGAATTGTCGAGCCGCAAAAGCAAGGTTTCTCTCAATGTGTCATTGCTGGTGAGACTGCTCGTAGTGAAACTACTGTTGGATATTTCTTGAAAGATCCTGAAGGATACTGAACGAGCATTTCAAGTGATTAATCCAAAACAATTTCACCGGCGTTGAGTAGTAGGATTCGATGGGTTGTCCGGCAAGACACCAGATGTTTGTCAAACCAAATTAAGGCTCTTACGGATGCAGAATACAGCTCAAGAAAAATAAGACAGGATCTACGAGAGAAAGGCTTTAAAGACCGTAAACGTCTTTAAAGGCCATGTCTCCTTCCCCATTACGAAACAGTTAAACTTTGCTGAGAAGCCCCAAAAATGGGACGTAGAAAAGCGGACGAAGATTTTGTTCTCTGATGAGAAAAAAATTAATCTGGATGGTCCAAATGGCTTCCAAAGTTACTAGCACGAAAAGGATATCCAACTGGGGACATTTTCTACACAACACAGTGGAGGAGGTTCCATCATGATCTGGAGTGCTATCTCCTTCCATGGAACAATGGAGCTTTAGGTTATACAGGGGCGTCAAACAGCAGCTGGTTACATTGTCATGTCAGAGAGAGCATCCTTATTGACTGAAAGTCCTCACTGGATCCCTCAGCAGGACAATGCTGCAATCCACAATGCCCACAGGACAAAGGACTATCAGTGATGTCGAGAAACCCTCTTGTTGAGAATTTTATATGCAAAAACGGCTCGTTTGGGTTCAGAAAATATTTTAAATAGAAGAGCGAACAACGTTTCGACCTTCTTCGGTCATTGTTAGGTTCACAAAGAAAGAGGTAACTGTCCGGAAGCTGACCACATGTTTAGAAGGGGTTGTGTAATTGAGTGTCGCAATGTAGAGGGCGGGGTTAGATGTTTGAATATAATTTTATCTATAATATTAATATAGGTATAATGGCATTCCTTTATATTGGTTTATTTTGGGTTTAAGTTGTTGTATAAGTAAGGCTCCTTTAATTTTGCGTTTGTTTCTTTATTTAGTATTTTAGTGTTTTCTATGGTTATGTTGTGTCCATTTGACTTGCAGTGTTCGAAAACGTGTGAAGGTGACTTTTTATGTTCTTTGAATCTGGTTTCCATTTTTCTACTTGTTTCTCCACAATAAAGACAAACTTCATGTTCAACAACAAAAACTATATACAAACAAATGGCCTAAGCATGGGCAACCCAATATTACTAGTTCTAGTCAATATTTTTATGACACAAATTGAAACACAAGCAATTAATACAGCATTACATCCACCACTATACTGGTACAGATATGTAGATGACACGGTTGCGGAATTCAAATCTACAGAACACATACTTAATTTTTTCACTCACATTAACTCCATACATCCCAACATTAACTTCACATGTGAACAGGAAGAAAGCAATCAAATATCATTTCTTAACCTCAAAATTATAAGAACCAACACACAATTCAAAACAGAAATCCACCGAAAAATCACCCATACTGGACTATACATTCCTTGGGACTCAGCACATGAAACAAAACAAAAACTAAACATACTAAGAAACCAGATGAACACAGCCATAAAACTATGCTCACCAGATAAAATTAACGATGAACTAGACAAAATAAAACAATACTTCATCAACATCAATAAGTTTCCTCCACAAACCGTAGAAAACATTATACGCACACACCTAGACAGAAAGCAAAATCAACCAACAAAAGTAAATATATCTCACGAATCAAAAAATCACGAAACTATATACTGCTGTATACCATATATTCCTGACATCAGCAAACAAATAACCAACATTTGGCGAAAACTAGTAACAAAATATAACATCCCAGTTAAAACTAAATTTATTCAAAAACCAGGCACAAAACTAAGGTCTATACTATGTAAGAACTACACTGACAAACACCACACCAACATTATTTATAAAATACAATGTGATAACTGCCACGACTTCTATATTGGAGAAACAAGTAGAAAAATGGAAACCAGATTCAAAGAACATAAAAAGTCACCTTCACACGTTTTCGAACACTGCAAGTCAAATGGACACAACATAACCATAGAAAACACTAAAATACTAAATAAAGAAACAAACATAAACAAACGCAAAATTAAAGAAGCCTTACTTATACAACAACTTAAACCCAAAATAAACCAATATAAAGGAACGCCATTATACCTATATTAATATTATAGATATAATTATATATTCAAACATCTAACCCCGCCCTCTACATTGCGACACTCAGTTACACAACCCCTTCCAAACATGTGGTCAGCTTCCGGTCAGTTACCTCTTTCTTTGTGAACCTGACGATGACCGAAGAAGGTCGAAACGTTGTTCGCTCTTCTATTTAAAATTTTTTCTGAACCCAAACGAGCCGTTTTTGCATATAAAAAAGGACAAAGGACTATTTCATGGCGAATAACATGTTTTCTTTGGGCCATCCAGCGTGTTTGCCCAAACTGCACCCCATTGAAAATGTTTGGGAGTGGATGGCAAAGGAAGTCCATAGAAATGGACGTCAATTTCAAACAGTGCATGATCTTCGTGAAACCATCTTCAAAACTTGAAATAACATTCCAGCCGGCCTTCTGCAAACGCTTATATCGACCAAAGCGAAGGTTTGCAGTTATTCGCAATGACGGCAACAACTGGGATCTCTTGATGGGCATTTCATACCCTGTTTAGGACTTCTTTTTGGTATTGACTTAAACTATTGACCAGCTAGAATTTAAGCTAATTTGATAGTGTTAACATTTTCCCTATTAAATGTTAAAAAGTTTTTTTTTTTATTTTCCCTTTTATTATTTTCATCTTTCGAAGCTCTATTCAAATAAGTGGTTGATTCTAACAACGCAAAATGCGTATTTTTTTTTCTTTATGTTCATTGGCCTTAAGATTTTGGTAAGCAGTGTATGTACACATATATCTACTTAATGTTTAATATAATTGTTCTTAACTTTGTATATATCTCTACTTAAGTATATTTATGGGTCTATTTATTGTGTATTTTAAGTGTTCTTAACATTGTGTAGATATATCTATTTATTGTATAATTTAAATGTTATTCACTTTGTATCTCTATTTGTAATGGCCGAGCGCGTTAAGGCGTGCGCTCGTAATCCGAGGGTCGCGGGTTCGCGCCCGCGTCGCGCTAAACATGCTCGCCCTCCCAGCCGTGGGGGTGTATAATGTGACGGTCAATCCCACTTTTCGTTGGTAAAAGAGTAGCCCAAGAGTTGGCGGTGGGTGGTGATGACTAGCTGCCTTCCCTCTAGTCTTACACTGCTAAATTAGGGACGGCTAGCACAGATAGCCCTCGAGTAGCTTTGTGCGAAATTCCAAAAAACAAAAAACAAACTCTATTTGTATAAACGTATATATATATATACTTATTGTAAATGTTCTTACTTTTGTATATATCTGTTTATATGTATAGGTGTCTACTGATTATTTAATCATTAATGTTTTTAACTTTGTATATAAATGTGCATAGATATATCTATTTATTGTGTATTGTAAATGTTCTTAGACATGTATAGATATATGTATTTAATGTGTATTGTAAAGCTTTTAAATTTCTGTCTATTTATATATATCTTTATTCTATATTGTAAATGTTCTTAAATTTGTATATATTTCTATATATGTATGTATATATATCTATGCATTGTGTGTTGTAAATGTTCTTAGCATTCTATATATCTGAATATATGTATATATATATATATATTTATTGTGTATTGTAAATGTTCTTAACTTTATGTATATCTGTATGTATATTTATATATCTCTTTCTTTATTGTGTGTTATAAATGTTCTTACTATTGTATATATGTCTACTTCTTGTTCAATTTAAATGTTTTTAACTATGTATATATCTGAATATACATCTCTCTATATTTTTAACTTTGCATTTTTATGTATATATATAAATATCTATTGTGTTTTGAAATTTTCTTAAGATTGGATATATCTTTATATGTATGTATATATATATCTATTTATTGGCTATTGTAAATGTTCTTAAGTTTGAATATATCTGTACATGCATACATCTATTTAATATCCGTTATAAATGTTCTTATCTTTGTTTTTATATCGAATTATTGAGTATTGTTTGTTTACATGTGTATATATATGCATATACACTCTTCAAAAAAAGAAACGCAAAAGGGATATATCTTTTATTTTAAAGAGAAATATAAGTAATAACGTTACCAGCTCAGAGTATGTGATGTTACACGTGTTAAGGCACTGATTGTCAGACCAAAATGACAATAAAAGTTATGCACTTTGAAAACGGAGGAAAACATCGGATTTTTCGCCAAAATGCATTCGTGTCCAATAAATTTGTTTGAGAGATCTGATTGTTCTGCAAGTGCAACATGTGCAAAATCCCTATAAAAGTGACGGGTTCTCGGTTTTCATAGCTCAGTGTTAAGCCACCGACACGCAATACAGTTACGTCAAGACTGACTGAAGCACAACGCGACAACGCCATTGGTTGTTGGAAGCACACGAATCTCGATCAGATGTTGCCAGAGCAGTGAATGCCCACCCAATCACTATCACAGGGCTATGGAATCGTTATCAACAACATGGATGAGCTCGTGACCGTCCACGATCTGGCAAACCTCGTGTGACCACGCCCACACAAGATCGCTACATCCGGTTACGTCACCTTCGGGTTAGGACCACCACTGCGACGTCTACTACCTCAACCATACCAGGGCTGCGTAGGATTTCCGATCAGACCGTACGCAACCGTTACGAGATTCTTAGGCCCCATGTGCAACCCATTATGGTGAATGTCAACGACGTTTTTCAACATGACAACGCCCGTCCTCACACAGCCCGACTCACCACTGTCTTCTTCAGACACCACAACATCAACGTTCTTCCCTGGCCCTACAGATCACCAGATTTAAACCCCATCGAACATCATCTTTGGGACGAGTTGAACCAACGTTTGCGACGGCGATAAACTCAACTGCAGACTGCTTGCAGCAGCTTTGTAGGCTGAATGGACAGCCATACCACAGGATGTGATTCGTCATCTCATCGCTTCCATGGGCAGGAGATGCCAAGCAGTTATGGATGCTCACGGGGGGCATACTCGTTACTGACGTTGAGTGAGGTTAAACTTTAACTAGTGAGCGTGGACTTCGCCTTTTCAGACTTTGGATGTTCAGCAGTGAATGTGCGAAGTTTCACACATGTCATAGAGAACTACCCGGCATAAACTTGTATGTCTCAAATTTTGCTTTTTGCGTTTCTTTTGTTGAAGAGTATATATGTATATTTATTGTGTATTGTAAATGTTCGTAACCTTGTATCAATATATCTTATTGTTTAATTTAAACGTTTTAACTATGTATACGTGTATATCTATTTTCTGTCTGTTGTAAATGTTCTTACCTTTGTATGCATATGTGCACATATATATATATGTTTATTGTGTATTGTAATTTTTTAACTCTGTGTATATATGTATATATCAAGGTAGTTATTGTGTATTGTAAATTTTTGACTTTGTATATATATACACCTTTTTGCTGCGTATTGTAAATGTTCTTAAATTTATATATATCGGTTTACATGTAAATATCTATTTATTTAATATTGTACATTTTCGACTTTGTGTACATATGTATGTATGTATGTATGTATGTATATATATATATATATATTGCGTATTGAAATCTTCTTAACATTGTAGGTATTCTGTGTCTATTTATTGTCTATTGTAAATATTCTGAACTTTGTATATTTATTTATTTTGTATTATAAATGCTCTTAACTTTGTATATATATTTACCAAAATGTATATATGTGTCTATATATTGTGTATTTTAAATGTTCTTAACTTCCTATCTATGTCTGTACATACGTATATATATCTATACGTATTGTATATTGTAAATGTTCTTACCTTTGTATATATTTTTATATGTGTATATCTCTATCTATATATTGTGTATTCTAAATGTTCGAACCATTGTATATATCTGTATATATACATATTTATTGTGTATTGTAAATGTTCCTTATCTTGTATAAATCTCTAGATATGTATCATTCTTTTCATTACTTGTTTGGTGTAATATTTTCCTTTTTTAATTTTAATTTTTATTTTTATTTTACTATTTCATTTTTCTTTATCTTGTTATTCTTATTATAGTTTTGTTTTTATTCGCTACGCGGTGTATTTAGCGCGCTACGTACATATATATCTTAATTTGTGTGTTATTGTACATGTTTTTGCATTAGTTATTCTTTATTTGTATCCATTTGCCGAACGTTTTTTTAAAAATTGTCTTGATCACTTGATTCAAAATTAATTACTCGTGTGTTTCATAATATAATGTATAGTTCTAGTATTTCGTCATTTTGAATTTTCGTTTTGTTTGTGTGTTATTCTCTGGTACTGTCTAGACTTTGTTATCGCATATTTTGGTTGATTTTTGTGTTTGTAATAATTTTCGGCCATAGCCCTGACATATTTCACTTGTTATTATTTTAAAGTACTTTAGTGCTAAGTTTCAATTCCAAGTAGGGCCCGGCATGGCCAAGCGCCTAAGGCGTGCGACTCGTAAACCGAGAGTCGCGGGTTCGCGCCCGCGTCGCGCCAAACATGCTCGCCCTCCCAGCCGTGGGGGCGTTATAAAGTTACAGGCAATCCCACTATTCGTTGGTAAAAGAGTAGCCCAAGAGTTGGCGGTGGGTGGTGATGACTAGCTGCCTTCCCTCTAGTCTTACACTACTAAATTAGGGACGGCTAGCACAGATAGCCCTCAAGTAGCTCTGTGCGAAATTCGAAAAACAAAACAAAAAAAATAATTCCCGGTTCGTTGGCATGGCTGCGGCCATCCGGCATTATTCCGTTCATCCGCGTTCGATTCGTTTTCTGGTTGTCGAGGATTCGCTGTCGTCAGCAGTTATAGACGCTGGGTGTGGTTAAACCGAAGTAAGGTCCTCGAATGTTTACATCACTTTGTCGGTTGAAGTTATGTAGCGTCATTGTCTTTCCCTGTCGTTGCTCAAAAACTATTGATAAAAGGTGACTTTAACTTTAACGGGACCTCCATCGTCTTATGAATTACCCCATAACGCAATTGTATCAAGACTGAGATAATATGGAGTAGTTCTAAAAATCTTAAAATTGAACACGAGTACTACCAGATTACCCCTGGGGTGTGTACTGGTAACAGGAGGGTGTGCTTCAACATGAAACAACCTGTGCCAACCTTTCTCAAGATCAATGCCCTCACTTACCCTGACACGTGTCGTCGCTGTGGCCTCGAAGGCCACTTGTCGGGAAGTTACAGCATTCCTCAGTGCTTAAAATATCTCATTTTGGACATGCTAGTGACTCTTGTGTGGTGAAGTGTTTCGTTTGTAGTGTGTAGTGGCAATCACGAGTCTTTGCTGTACCCAAGACGTGGGATCTCGTGTCCTTTGAAGGTCGCGGGACACAAACCGCTAGTGTGGCTTTCTCCCACACGATCCTCGGCACCGGCGAGGAGGACGGCTGGGGTCTCTTTGTCGGTATGGGAGGGGTTGGAACCTCTGAGGATCTTCAGGTTTCTTTCTGGTTTGCGAGGAGTTAGACATGCGTGGGACTCCAGACACTTTACTTATTCGGGAGAGAGTTGGAGGCTTTGAACGAGACCCCTTGTTCGGTCATGGGATGGTTGGGACTTCTGAGGAGACTCGAACCTCTTTACAGAGTGCCTTAACTATTAAAGCCCGCTATATTCGGCTTCACCCATGGACGAGGATATTTGGCGAGACATCACTCAGTTCTTGGCAACCCTCGATCCATCACAGCCTGACGATATTTTAAAGCTCATTACACTGGGTGAATGTGGAGCAGCTATCTAGTCAATGCCACTTGGTAAGACGGCCTACCAATGGAATTCTATTCCCACATATGGCATGTTATCAGACCTTTCTTCATTGTACTTTTTAAACGTTCACTTCCCCTATCGGTGTTTAATCAAGTCATCTGTGTAACCCGTAATCAATTCGTTTTTGAGCTGACATCAGTCTGGTACTTTAAAATACTGGCAAGGGCCAGTTACAAACTGTTACTCGACCTTTAATGGACTGTCGGTTACTGAGTCCGATGGACTTTTATCATCGTTGACGCTCGGATGTCTCGCCAGTGTGTCCGCTTGAGGGTCACGGGGTCAGGTTGATTTTCTAGACTGTCTGTGTAATTATTGTTTATTTGTATTTTCATTATTTTGTGATATTTATTTATTTATTTATTTTGTATCCTGTAATTTATATTTTTTACACATTTTGTGATGTTCATTTGTACGGTTTTTGTAATTAAATCATAGATAATTTTTGTGTTTTTAAAACTTTTCCTTAACCTTTGTATTTCATTGCTTTCTGTAATTCTCTTTAATCATTTGTAATTTTCTACTTCCATTTTTATAGTTTGTTTGTTTGGATTTAGTCACTTGTACACCTGTACGTATTGTTCTTTAATGTACCGATTCATTTTTATACTTAATATTTATAGTTTGTTTGTTTGGATTTAGTCACTTGTACACCTGTACGTATTGTTCTTTAATGTACCGATTGATTTTTATACTTAATATTTGGATACATGTTTATTGTTTTTTATCAGTTTCCTCTTTTTTAATTTTCATGTTCATTTACATTGCTGTATATATTGTATATCTAATTGTTATCATTTCATTCCATATCGTTGTTGTACATTTCGGTATATACATGGTTTTGTTTCTTGTACTGTTATCGTGTATAATAAATTGGGGCAGGAATTCTAACTTCATGAAGTAAGTTTTATCTTGCCCTCCCCATCACCGGCAGTACTTTATTTTATGTATTTATTTCTTAATATTTTTATCTTTTTCTTATTCTAAAGTGGAAGAACAGTAATCTTCACACAACTGTCTACAAACAGTGAAGGGTGATATAGATGTGGGACGTTGTGGGCTTGAGCGCCCACATGTCGCTCTCCTAATTTTCTCATGCGACGCTAGCGAATTGGAGGTCAAGATTGATAGACGGTGTATCCCCACCGCAATGCGAGTCCTATTTCCTCAATC
>CM022399.1:92286359-92443365 GCA_011833715.1 Carcinoscorpius rotundicauda
TTTTCGGTGATGTCGAGAAATCCCACTTGTAGAGAAATATTTATTACGTTTAGGTATCAATATTAAAGATATTATAACACCACAAATCACACTAATTTCATCATTAACAAATAACAGTATCTGAATATAAGCAACAAAAGATGGTGTGTTTATATACTTTACCTTTCTGTTTCAATAGCTTTCAATGTCGCCACAGGGTTAAAAAAAGACGAAGGAAACACAGCTTCTTTGTGGTGAATAATAGTTGCAATAACACTGCCAACATAACCAAAGGAATGGAATAATGGTATGGGAACACAATCCACTGGTTTCTGAAACAAAATAAAAACCACATGTAACTGTAACTGCTAAAGGACTTCAATAATAGTAAGGGAACACAATCCACTGGTTTCTGAAACAAAATAGAAACCACATGTAACTGTAACTGCTAAAGGACTTCAATAATGGTATGGGAACACAATCCACCAGTTTCTGAAACAAAATAAAAACCACATGTAACTGTAATTAGCCCTGTAAAGGGCTTCCTATAACAAAGTCAGATAGTTCAGTCTATGTATCTTAGGTGTTGTTATATTAGACCATCTACAACTTTAAACTGAAGTGTGTTCAAACTGAGATTTTATTCATAAACATATTGTAGTGATGCTCTTAAGGACTGTATCACATTTCTTTAAGAAAACAAGAAATGAAAAGTTGACTTGAACAGATATATATATTTCATTAATTTATTCTTGTAAGAAATTATTGGACCAAATGAATATATTTTATGCTGAGAAAACAGTTACCAACCATGTTTGCACAACCTTTATATGAACAGACAAACCATGATTGTCTAGCTTTTCACTAACTAAACGTTACACAGTAAATTATAAAAACACTAACTAAACACTAATCTTACCCTTGACTTACAAAATGTTATCATTAGATAAATGTGCAAGCTAATAACAGAATAATGACTTGAAAACTTTATGACACCAGTCGCACAACACTTGTTTACAACAATACTTATCACTATTGGTATAACAGGATGGTTGTGAATGTGTAGTTTATAACAATACTTAACAATCCTAGTATAACAGAATGGTTGTGAAGGTGTAGTTTATAACAATACACAACAATCCTAGTGTAACAGGATGGTTGTGAAGTAGTTTATAACAATACTTACCACTCCTGGTATTATAAGTATGTTTGTAAAGACTACAGCATTGTTGATGACGTTAAAATGAGAAAGTGTTGCTGGTTTGGGTTTTCCCGTTGTTCCCTGAAAAGAACACGTTTGTCAATTTGAAGATATAGACAGCAGACAAAACTGTTTTTTTATTATTTTAAAGTCTTTTTTTTCCAATAGCCAATGTGATAAGTTTAATATATATATTTTGTTGCCATTCCAAAGGTGTATAATATGAACAATTGTCTTTGAATTAGGTTCAACATGACAAATTTCAATACAAATGTCACCATCTTTTCATAAAGATGTTGTTATCTTTTTATGGCCATCAATAACTCCTACCGATGTAAATTGAATGTTAACTGGATCGTCAAACTGAATCTTGGAGTCCAGCTCCTTCACTTCTCGCAACTTCTCGTTTCCTGCGACACGTAGTATATCGTCAAACTTGTAAACTCCGCTGGATTCATAATAAATTTAATAGTTACTAATGGATTGTGAGCTGTGTCAAGTGTATTATTAAGACAAATACAAATACGGTCATAAAGACACATGGTTTTGTTATCTATTTTATGTACCGTTATTTATATCTTTATTATAATCATTCAGTTTCTTTTCTTACAGTAAATATTTTCACATTCTAACAGTAGTTCAGAATATCCCAAAATCAGTTAAGATGTGGTCAACTTGTTTGGTTACTTACGGAAAGTCCTTCTTTGTCAACATGACAACTGTGTGTAAATCTGGACATCTGAAGCAGAATAAACAGTGAATATGGACATCAGTATATTATATCATGGTTATTATGTCAGTAAATATAAAATATATCACTAACTTCATATCATATGTAAGCCCAGGATATACCAAGGATAAAATAAATCAGTATTTTAATAAATATCTAGAAAATAAATAAGACAATGTTTGGATAACAGCGATGCACTCAAACAATATAAAATTTCTGAAACAATATTTTAACACATGATGTGGGTTACAAGTTACCTGTTACATTTAATATGGCCTGGTTTAACATTATACTCTATATTGTACTTTTAGTTACCTGTTACATTTAATATGGCCTGGTTTAACATTATATTCTATATTTTACTGTTACTTACCTGTTACATTTAATCTGAATTGTCTTTACCTTACCTTGTACTTTTAATCTGGCCTGGTTTGGATGATATAATCTCTGGTACAACAGAACACAACTGTTGAAGTAATCTTGTTTTCTGAAAGACTCTCCAGCAATCAGTGCTTTACAAGAGGTCTAGAAAGGTAGAACAGTTTGTTCATCTCTTTAACTGTATTTTAGGTATTGATTTTACATATGAAAGATTCTTCATCTTAGTAAATTATCATAAAGAATATAGAATGTTTCTATTTAGTATTTCAGTAGCAAAAATATATATATATACATAAAACAGTGAAAATATTATCTTGCTCACAGAATGGAACATGCACTGTTCTAAAGTGTTAGGACAAGAGAATGTTTTGTCATTCTCTCCAGTTAATGGAGTTAATTGTTCTATACAATTACAGAATGTAAATTTAAAAACTATAGTAATGATTCATTGATTTATGTTGACAACTGAATGAGTCAAGGTGAGAATATTTATCATTATTTATAATTGCCATATATTTGTACCAAGGGTATGTCATAAGGGTTCTGCTTGAATGAACATACTGATTAAATTTAGGGTCTGAAATAATTGTCATGGTACCCAATGTAGTGTCCTAACAATATAGAACGAAGCTAGCATATGGTACCAGTATATGCTAGAAGAAACCAATTTAATGGCACTCCGCTAAAAAACCTTGACAAAAACAGCGTTTAAACCATACACGAAGTTTTGTTGTCATGCCAACAAAGCGTGGAGAATTGTCAGTAGAGCACCTACCATGAAGCATGGGGGAGGCAGTGTAATGGTTTCAGGGTGTTTTTTTCTGCTGAGGTAACAAAAGATATTTGAAAAATAGATGGAATAATGGACCGGCACAAGTACCATCAGATACTGACCCATTATGGTATACACAGTGGTTTGTGTATTATTGGTAAAGAATTATACCACCTAGAAGATAATGACTCATCCAACCTGTGTAGAAATCACTTAGCTAAGAAAGATGCTGCTGGAGTCATTAAGTCAAACAATGGTCCCCACAGAGCCCCAGTCTCAACTCATTTGAGCATATCAGGGATTTGATAGATTAAAAACTTAAGAAATCAGAAGTTACTTCCAAAGAAACTTTATGGGAATGTAATAGAGACATTTGTAGTAAAATATCAAAGGACACTTTAATTAGATGTTACAACAATGTTTGAAAGACTGTCTACAGTTATTAAAGCAAAATGTGGACACACAAACTATTAACTGTTTGTTGAACTCAAACATTTCCACTGTTGTACTGAATATGAAGATAAATAAAACATAGATGTTTCACCTGTGATTTATCTTCTTTTGTTCAATGAAAGTAGCCTGAAATCTAATTTTTGACTTTATCCTAACATTTTGTACAGTACTGTGTATAAAACCTGGTTTGTGTCATAAAAATATTGGCCAGAACTGGTGATACTGGGTTGCCCATGCTTAGGCCATTAGTTTGTATATAGTTTTGGTTGTTGAACGTGAAGTTTGTCTTTATTGTGGTGAATTCTATGAGGGTTGCTAACTGGTTACTGGACACAAATTGGTTTGTGACACAAATTGAAACACAAGCAATTAATACAGTATTACATTCACCACTATACTGGTACAGATATGTAGATGACACGGTTGCGGGATTCAAATCTACAGAACACGTACTTAATTTTTTCAATCACATTAATTCTATACATCCCAACATTAACTTCACATGTGAACAGGAAGAAAGCAATCAAATATCATTTCTTAACCTCAACATTATAAGAACAGACACACAATTCAAAACAGAAATCCACCGAAAAATCACCCATACTGGACTATACATTCCTTGGAACTCAGCACATGAAACAAAACAAAAACTAAACATACTAAGAAACCAGATAAACACAGCCATAAAACTATGCTCACCAGATAAAATTAACGATGACTTAGACAAAATAAAACAATACTTCATCAACATCAATAAGTTTCCTCCACAAACCGTAGAAAACATTATACGCACACACCTAGACAGAAAGCAAAATCAACCAACAAAAGTGAATATATCTCACGAATCAAAAAATCACGAAACCATATACTGCTGTATACCATATATTCCTGACATCAGCAAACAAATAACCAACATTTGGCAAAAACTAGTAACAAAATAGAACATTCCAATTAATACTAAATTTATTCAAAAACCAGGCACAAAACTGAGGTCTATACTATGTAAGAACTACACTGACAAACACCACACCAATATTATTTATAAAATACAATGTGATAACTGCCACGACTTCTATATTGGAGAAACAAGTAGAAAAATGGAAACCAGATTCAAAGAACATAAAAAGTCACCTTCACACGTTTTCGAACACTGCAAGTCAAATAAACACAACATAACCATAGAAAACACTAAAATACTAAATAAAGAAACAAACATAAACAAACACAAAATTAAAGAAGCCTTACTTATACAAAAACTTAAACCCAAAATAAACCAATATAAAGGAACGCCATTATACCTATATTAATATTATGGATAAAATTATATTCAAACATCTAACCCCGCCCTCTACATTGCGACACTCAGTTACACAACCCCTTCTAAACATGTGGTCAGCTTCCGGTCAGTTACCTCTTTCTTTGTGAACCTGACGATGACAGAAGAAGGTCGAAACGTTGTTCGCTCTTCTATTTAAAATATTTTCTCAACCCAAACGAGCCGTTTTTGCATATAAAATTCTCAACAAGTGGGTTTCTCCACATCACTGATAGTTACGAAGATCCGATATAGCAGTAAAACCTGTCTAAGACGGAACCAAGCAAACTTTCCGGCTTAGACAGTGAACGTGCATTTCCTTAATTACATGTATATATAATTTTTGAGCGGAACGTTATACTTGCTTGACTCAAGGGAAGTAAGACATTTGTGAATAAAATATACTGTTAATGTTACATTTATTAAAATAAGAACAAAAATAGATATTAAAAATATATACAAGTACACAAAATGTTAATCAAAATTATTTGAAGAAAATGTTCAATTTCAACGGCCCGGCATGGCTAAGAGAGTTTAGGCGTGAACCTCGTAATCTGAGGGTCGCGAGTTCGCAACCTCGTTGCGCCAAGCATGCTCGCCCTTTCAGCCGTTAGGGCATTATAATGTGACGGTCAATCCCACTATTCGTTGGTAAAAGAGTAGCCCAAGAGTCGGCGGTGGGTGATGATGACTAGCTGCCTTCTCTCTAGTCTTACACTGCTAAATTAGGGACGGCTAGCACAGATAGCCCTCGAGTAGCTTTGTGCGAAATTCAAAAACAAAGAAAGAAATTTAAACTATTTAGTTTTCTAACGGACTTTCTCGTGTGGTTAAGAGAACGACAATTCTATGGCCTTTTCATGAAGTTCATTTTCCACTTCATTTTTACATACAATTTGATAGAATTAATATAACTTAACACTGGCGATGAAGTGCGAATTTCTATTTCCTCACTGTTTTCCATTTTGTTCATCTTCTGAATCTCCCACACTGTTACCATCTTGAGATTCTATTACAGATTTTAAATCAGTTTCTGTTAAAACATTCCTTTCAATGTTCACAGAACTTTCCACATTCACAGAATCATCTGTATCAATCAGAGTTTGGATTTCACTTGAATCGTCATAACAAACAACTTCTCCAAAATCTCCGCCATTATGAAGAATAAATCCATAAAAGCACTCTAACACGTCAATTTTCATGGTCATTTCAGATGCTCTCTTACAGTTGTCTATGTTTGTAATAATATGCTGAAGCATCAATTTTCTGTATTTCAGTTTTATACACTGTATAATTCCATTATCTAGTGGCTGTAGAACTGATGTTGTACATGGAGGTAGAAAGTCTAAACGAACATTTGAAAGTTGAACTTTTGGGTGACAAGTTGCATTATCTAGGAAAAGTAGAATATTTATATTTTCTTGTTCTATTCTTATGTTTAATTTGTTTAAAAATTTCTCAAATATAACACTTATCATCCACACTTTATTTTTCACTTTCTACAGGAAGTTGATTCTTCTTTAAATTTTTGAAACGGCGCGGATTTTCACTTTTATCAAGGTAACTTTCCCTAAATTTTAAAATTAGGGAAGACAGAAATTTATTTTTTGGGGTAAAAATTATTTAAAGAATTGAACTTTAAGACATTAATATATTTCTACAAATCATAAATCTAATTTAACTGTAAAAATTATGACGGTAGAAAAAAGAATATATTTAACCAATACTTACTGCAACAAAATGTGCGAGAATATAATTTAAACAAATTATTAATTAAACAATACTTTATTAATATTTAAAGAAACTATTAATTTAATAAAAAATTAATATTAGTTAATTAAAAACATTTTTTCCTACTTGTTCTTAGATGAAGTAGCTGAAAGATGGGTTTCTGTTACAGAGATTCCACAAACACAATTCTGGCAGTTGTTTCGGGATAATATTAATATATTAACCACCAGGGGCGCTCAAAGACCAAACATTCCTCCTTCAACTGCGCACTTCAAAGAAGTTAGCAATTTTAACTACTCGCCTTTTGATAATTTTCCACCTTATATATAGAAGGCCTTTCATAGGAGAAATATTAAAGATAATTTTGATGTTTCTGTCCCTACAGTAGGTTTTCGCCCTATGGAGGTTTCGGCTTATAGAGGTTTTACTATATAAAGATCAGTTATCACCTAACTTTATAATATGTTTTTGTTTGTTTGTTTGTTTTAGAATTTCGCACAAAGCTACTCGAGGGCTATCTGTGCTAGCCGTCCCTAATTTAGCAGTGTAAGACTAGAGGGAAGGCAGCTAGTCATCACCACCCACCGCCAACTCTTGGGCTACTCTTTTACCAACGAATAGTGGGATTGACCGTCACATTATACGGCTGGGAGGGCGAGCATGTTTAGCGCGACGCGGGCGCGAACCCGCGACCCTCGGATTACGAGTGCACGCTTCAACGCGCTCGGCCATGCCAGGCCTTATAATATGTTATCTTCTTTTGGCACATATCACTGTTTTTTTATTCAACATTGTAACTAACTACAGCTGTAATAATATTCTAGTTTTATACCAAAAAAACGAACTGTGATACCTTACCAAGTTAAAGCAGTATTCTAGCTCAGAAGGAGTGAAGGCAGGGTTGATATTAACCTAGAACAGAAAATATAACACACAAAGGTTATATTACAAAATTTATTCAGTAGTGAGATAACGATTGTTGATGTTAATATTAAAACACAACATAGAAAAGTAAGTTTATGTTAACAAATCCACGAGTATATGTTTAACCTATATTAGTACACGTTACAGAAGAATCTCTTATTTACTCTATATTTCAGATGTAAAATTTAAATTCATATGTCTCATTTTGTGAAGATAGAGATATTTCAAGATATGACTATATTTAAAGATGATATCAAATATCCTTACCAGTACCAGTCCAGCTTTAGCTGCAGCCAGCTGAGTTAGAACCCACTCATAACAGTTGGTGCTCCAAACTGCCAGACGTTCTCCAGGTCTCAGTCCAAGCTCTAAGAAACTTGCTGCTAGCTGATCAGTCTGGGGTACAAACAATGGAGCTTAAGAATTTACGAGAATAATCGTCTTTGGAATTGACAGATGTAGAGAATGTTATTCAAATAAATTTTACCTTCAAGAAAATTTTGAATTTATAGAAATTTACACAGATTATTCAAACATATAAAGCTATCTAGTTTATCAACATATACGACAGTATTTTGATTACCAAAATATACAAGATATGTGGTACATCCAAAAGTATGTGGATTATCCAAACATTTCAGATTTGGTTCTACAATAAGATATGGAGAATTTTATTTACATTACAGTATATCTAACAATACATGAACCATTATATTTGAAAGTATAGTCCCAACATTAGGTTTTGTACGGAAGTACATGACCAACACACTTACAAATCATGTAACAAGTTGTTAGCCTTATAATATTCTGTAAATACATTAACAACACATTTATAATGACATAGTCTGATATTAGGCTTATAATATTCTATATATACATTAACAACAAATGTAGAATGACAGAATTGGTTGTTAGGCTTATAATACAATGTAAGTACATTAACAACACATTTTGTATGATAGAGTTGGATGTTAGGCTTATGATATTCTATAAATGCTTCACCAAGTTACATACTTCTTCGTTAGTCTCCAGAAAGGTGCGACGGACATCCTGATGACAGAAAACAAAAGCTAATTGGTCACCAGCATCGTAAGATACTTTATTTAAAGCTTGACCAACAGTGGATCCGATAAGAACGCTGTCTCCGTGACCACAGTTGTAGCTAATCCTGAACTTTTCTGAATTAGTTGTTACGAGTCTGGAAACAAGAGATAATTATGATCTTAATATTAACATTACGTCAAAAAATAACATTTTCTAAGAATTATTCCCATAGTATGCTGTATAAGAATATAATAAAATAAAACTCGGTAACGTTGTGATGGTGACCAGCAAGTATATTGTTTGACACGATAAGAGTATGGTGTGTCTTGTAAACACTTCTGAACTAAAACCTACCATGATCTGGACATGTGAACAAGTGTTTTTAATATCTATCAATGGTGAAATAAAATGACCACCGAATTCACCTTTACGGTGTCATACATCTATAGTAAGTCCGTAACAAAACTATACTTGTGGTTGCAGATTCATGCGCTAAGTCCATACATTTCACAGATGTGTTGGTGATAGTATATTTCACAGAAAGGTCTCTGGTAATATATTTATAAAGTAAAATCTTAAAGGTTGGAATTTTTAACCTCAATGTCGACTTCTATGTAAACTGGTTAAAAACCTCTATGTAACCTTCAAACCCACCACCACCACAAGAACTTTGAGCCTAACAAAGGTCACCTTCACAACAAACTCGCAGCTAAAAGCATCTTTAAGTAGATCATATATTGGACAGTGCACACACTGACCACTAGGTGAAATTCAGAGTGTGGGATTTCAATAAGCATTATCTATATGGTAATGATGCACATTTATAGTATAAATGGTACTAAAATTATAAAATCATAATATTACACATGAATATCCATATGAACACAGCCTTTGTTATAAATCTTATTGAAACAACATACGGTGAAAGTTTTCGTGTTTATATAAACACAATATACAACGGGAGTGACATCAATATTAACATAATATTGCAACAGAGTTACCGTTGTACATTTATTATATTGTGTATGTTTGTTTCAGGGTAGTTTCCTTTCTATCTGTGACGTTTACTGTTGGATGTATATTGCGCAAGTCCCACCTGTTTTCGAAATTTGTGGAATATTCTTAAACATAAGAATCAACAATATTCTAGGTGTGTATGTAATACTAGTGATGGACAGTATTGTTGCGAAGCGAACCTTGGTGACGTTCTACAGTTTCGCGTGATCCGTTTTAGAAGCTGCCAGTAAGAGACAGAAGAACATTATTGGACAGCTACAGTCAGGGTGCTATAGGCCTAGGAAGCTATCTATAACTGTAGTTAACGTTTATTAATCGGAAAACTACAGAATTTGACTCGAAACATTTATCGATTTCGAATATTACAAATTATTCAACTTCAATGAATTATTTCAAACGTTAGAATTTCTACGAGGATATTAAATATCATCATCGGTAAAAAACAGTTAATTAACCAAACTATCTTACACTATCTAATTAATCAAGCTATATTAAACTAATTAAATTAGTTTATTTAATTATCTAATAAAAAATCCAATTAACATAACTATCTTAAACTATCTAATTAACCAAACTATATTACACTATCTAATTAATCTAGCTATCTAATAAAAAATCTAATTAACATAAATATCTTAATCTAGTCAACCTAACTATCTAATGAACCTATCTTAAAATATCTGATTAACTAATTATCTAATTAACCTAATTGTATTAGACTATTTATTCAACCTATCTATCTAATGAACCTAGCTGAATAAAGCTATAGTCAAACATCATTTGCAATAACTATTAGTAATAACCGTTATTATAAATTGTATTGTTTTTTGTATATTAAAATATATTTGTGTTAAAAAAGAAAATTGTTCTGTGTGTGAATCTTGCTGGCAAATATCGTAAATTTCGTACATATTAAATTAGTGTTAATTAAATTCTAAATTCAAATTCATGGTCCTGGTTATTTGAAACAGTAATACGTAGAGTACGTAATATAATAAATTGAAGACTCGTCCGGGATTACATTATATAAATAGAACATACAGTCAAAATATTAATAATTACCTAAACATAATGCACACTAAAAGTGTTAATTTCTATAAAAACAAAAATTCTTCAAAGTGTCAATATTTATATAAACATAACATGAGTAACGTTGATACGTATATAAATAATTCATGTTTACACAACACAAGACCAGCTTACGAACCTGTACAGTGGAGGCCTTATAGCTCCAGAGAACGAAGAAATGATAGTTTTAGCGATAGACCGCAACGCAAACATTTTGAACCGTAAAATTATGACAAACATACGGAAGTTTTGTCACTTTATATTTCCGTATGTGACGTACATGATGACGTAGCTGCCGTAATCCCATTGGACGTTGTTGTCTTCGTAAAACTAGCCTCTTCCTGTTCAACTGGACGGTAGTCAGCATATTGTAATGTAAGACACACGCCTACCTGGTTTCTTGTTTCGTAAACTAAATACAAGAGTAATCTTCAGTTGAAAACAAATTGTTTGGTTTCCATGTGAACGTGTACGTTACGATGGTTGTAGTTCACATACACTATAGCAACTTCAATTCGATTATTTTAATAATCTGGTCACGTAGCTGGAACTTCGTGATCGTTCATAATTACATATATTTTCGCTAGATGGTGTCAAAGTGAGTTTTGATGTCCAGGTGAGGGTACCTAAATAAATCTGTTTATGTTCTTTATTTATAATGCATAATCTTTTTCTTCCCGTTCTTTCCTCCTTCGTGTGTTCAAATTTATCAAAATTAAATAAAGTTGAAGAGAAACAATGAACTGGTTTCAGGCTAATGTACAATTCGTTTCAATGAACTAGTCTATAAGACATCCGGTATGTGGCAAAATAATATTAAAAAATCATTGTGACGTCATCGTATAACAGTGCGAGTTCATAATCATCTCATGAAACACAGCCCCCCCAGTGGCTCAGCGGTATGTCTGCGGACTTACACGCTAAAATCCGGGCAGAGCACAGATAGCCCATTGTGTAGCTTTGTGCTTAATTCAAAACAACAACAACAACATGAAACACAAGGCACATTCACGTATTTTTAAATGCATAGATTTTCCTGTACAACACATTATTTGCTTGACGTGTTTTGGTTGTGACACAATACATTCGTTTTTAAGGGTTTGTGGGTGTGTCCACATGATTTAATTCACTGTATTACAGATGGAGCAGAAATAAAAGTTAAATATGTATCTATGTTATAACCACAAAATATTCAAGCCATAAAGAAAAACACATTAACAAAATGTTTTAAATACGCTACACATTTGAAAAAGGGGAAAACCCTAGATTATAAACTACAGCGTTGGATTATAAAATGTATCCAAGGTTTTGGAGGTGATTGAGGAAATAGGACTCGCATTGCGGTGGGGATACACCGTCTATCAATCTTGACCTCCAATTCGCTAGCGTCGCATGAGAAAATTAGGAGAGCGACATGTGGGCGCTCAAGCCCACAACGTCCCACATCTATATCACCCTTCACTGTTTGTAGACAGTTGTGTGAAGATTACTGTTCTTCCACTTTAGAATAAGAAAAAGATAAAAATATTAAGAAATAAATACATAAAATAAAGTACTGCCGGTGATGGGGAGGGCAAGATAAAACTTACTTCATGAAGTTAGAATTCCTGCCCCAATTTATTATACACGATAACAGTACAAGAAACAAAACCATGTATATACCGAAATGTACAACAACGATATGGAATGAAATGATAACAATTAGATATACAATATATACAGCAATGTAAATGAACATGAAAATTAAAAAAGAGGAAACTGATAAAAAACAATAAACATGTATCCAAATATTAAGTATAAAAATGAATCGGTACATTAAAGAACAATACGTACAGGTGTACAAGTGACTAAATCCAAACAAACAAACTATAAATATTAAGTATAAAAATCAATCGGTACATTAAAGAACAATACGTACAGGTGTACAAGTGACTAAATCCAAACAAACAAACTATAAATATTAAGTATAAAAATGAATCGGTACATCAAAGAACAATACGTACAGGTGTACAAGTGACTAAATCCAAACAAACAAACTATAAATATTAAGTATAAAAATGAATCGGTACATTAAAGAACAATACGTACAGGTGTACAAGTGACTAAATCCAAACAAACAAACTATAAAAATGGAAGTAGAAAATTACAAATGATTAAAGAGAATTACAGAAAGCAATGAAATACAAAGGTTAAGGAAAAGTTTTAAAAACACAAAAATTATCTATGATTTAATTACAAAAACCGTACAAATGAACATCACAAAATGTGTAAAAAATATAAATTACAGGGTACAAAATAAATAAATAAATAAATATCACAAAATAATGAAAATACAAATAAACAATAATTACACAGACAGTCTAGAAAATCAACCTGACCCCGTGACCCTCAAGCGGACACACTGGCGAGACGTCCGAGCGTCAACGATGATAAAAGTCCATCGGACTCAGTAACCGACAGTCCATTAAAGGTCGAGTAACAGTTTGTAACTGGCCCTTGCCAGTATTTTAAAGTACCAGACTGATGTCAGCTCAAAAACGAATTGATTACGGGTTACACAGATGACTTGATTAAACACCGATAGGGGAAGTGAACGTTTAAAAAGTACAATGAAGAAAGGTCTGATAACATGCCATATGTGGGAATAGAATTCCATTGGTAGGCCGTCTTACCAAGTGGCATTGACTAGATAGCTGCTCCACATTCACCCAGTGTAATGAGCTTTAAAATATCGTCAGGCTGTGATGGATCGAGGGTTGGCAAGAACTGAGTGATGTCTCGCCAAATATCCTCGTCCATGGGTGAAGCCGAATATAGCGGGCTTTAATAGTTAAGGCACTCTGTAAAGAGGTTCGAGTCTCCTCAGAAGTCCCAACCATCCCATGACCGAACAAGGGGTCTCGTTCAAAGCCTCCAACTCTCTCCCGAATAAGTAAAGTGTCTGGAGTCCCACGCATGTCTAACTCCTCGCAAACCAGAAAGAAACCTGAAGATCCTCAGAGGTTCCAACCCCTCCCATACCGACAAAGAGACCCCAGCCGTCCTCCTCGCCGGTGCCGAGGATCGTGTGGGAGAAAGCCACACTAGCGGTTTGTGTCCCGCGACCTTCAAAGGACACGAGATCCCACGTCTTGGGTACAGCAAAGACTCGTGATTGCCACTACACACTACAAACGAAACACTTCACCACACAAGAGTCACTAGCATGTCCAAAATGAGATATTTTAAGCACTGAGGAATGCTGTAACTTCCCGACAAGTGGCCTTCGAGGCCACAGCGACGACACGTGTCAGGGTAAGTGAGGGCATTGATCTTGAGAAAGGTTGGCACAGGTTGTTTCATGTTGAAGCACACCCTCCTGTTACCAGTACACACCCCAGGGGTAATCTGGTAGTACTCGTGTTCAATTTTAAGATTTTTAGAACTACTCCATATTATCTCAGTCTTGATACAATTGCGTTATGGGGTAATTCATAAGACGATGGAGGTCCCGTTAAAGTTAAAGTCACCTTTTATCAATAGTTTTTGAGCAACGACAGGGAAAGACAATGACGCTACATAACTTCAACCGACAAAGTGTTGTAAACATTCGAGGACCTTACTTCGGTTTAACCACACCCAGCGTCTATAACTGCTGACGACAGCGAATCCTCGACAACCAGAAAACGAATCGAACGCGGATGAACGGAATAATGCCGGATGGCCGCAGCCATGCCAACGAACCGGGAATTATTTTTTTTGTTTTGTTTTTCGAATTTCGCACAGAGCTACTTGAGGGCTATCTGTGCTAGCCGTCCCTAATTTAGTAGTGTAAGACTAGAGGGAAGGCAGCTAGTCATCACCACCCACCGCCAACTCTTGGGCTACTCTTTTACCAACGAATAGTGGGATTGACCGTAACTTTATAACGCCCCCACGGCTGGGAGGGCGAGCATGTTTGGCGCGACGCGGGCGCGAACCCGCGACTCTCGGTTTACGAGTCGCACGCCTTAGGCGCTTGGCCATGCCGGGCCCTACTTGGAATTGAAACTTAGCACTAAAGTACTTTAAAATAATAACAAGTGAAATATGTCAGGGCTATGGCCGAAAATTATTACAAACACAAAAATCAACGAAAATATGCGATAACAAAGTCTAGACAGTACCAGAGAATAACACACAAACAAAACGAAAATTCAAAATGACGAAATACTAGAACTATACATTATATTATGAAACACACGAGTAATTAATTTTGAATCAAGTGATCAAGACAATTTTTAAAAAACGTTCGGCAAATGGATACAAATAAAGAATAACTAATGCAAAAACATGTACAATAACACACAAATTAAGATATATATGTACGTAGCGCGCTAAATACACCGCGTAGCGAATAAAAACAAAACTATAATAAGAATAACAAGATAAAGAAAAATGAAATAGTAAAATAAAAATAAAAATTAAAATTAAAAAAGGAAAATATTACACCAAACAAGTAATGAAAAGAATGATACATATCTAGAGATTTATACAAGATAAGGAACATTTACAATACACAATAAATATGTATATATACAGATATATACAATGGTTCGAACATTTAGAATACACAATATATAGATAGAGATATACACATATAAAAATATATACAAAGGTAAGAACATTTACAATATACAATACGTATAGATATATATACGTATGTACAGACATAGATAGGAAGTTAAGAACATTTAAAATACACAATATATAGACACATATATACATTTTGGTAAATATATATACAAAGTTAAGAGCATTTATAATACAAAATAAATAAATATACAAAGTTCAGAATATTTACAATAGACAATAAATAGACACAGAATACCTACAATGTTAAGAAGATTTCAATACGCAATATATATATATATATATATACATACATACATACATACATACATACATATGTACACAAAGTCGAAAATGTACAATATTAAATAAATAGATATTTACATGTAAACCGATATATATAAATTTAAGAACATTTACAATACGCAGCAAAAAGGTGTATATATATACAAAGTCAAAAATTTACAATACACAATAACTACCTTGATATATACATATATACACAGAGTTAAAAAATTACAATACACAATAAACATATATATATATGTGCACATATGCATACAAAGGTAAGAACATTTACAACAGACAGAAAATAGATATACACGTATACATAGTTAAAACGTTTAAATTAAACAATAAGATATATTGATACAAGGTTACGAACATTTACAATACACAATAAATATACATATATACTCTTCAACAAAGAAACGCAAAAGCAAAATTTGAGACATACAAGTTTATGCCGGGTAGTTCTCTATGACATGTGTGAAACTTCGCACATTCACTGCTGAACATCCAAAGTCTGAAAAGGCGAAGTCCACGCTCACTAGTTAAAGTTTAACCTCACTCAACGTCAGTAACGAGTATGCCCCCCCGTGAGCATCCATAACTGCTTGGCATCTCCTGCCCATGGAAGCGATGAGATGACGAATCACATCCTGTGGTATGGCTGTCCATTCAGCCTACAAAGCTGCTGCAAGCAGTCTGCAGTTGAGTTTATCGCCGTCGCAAACGTTGGTTCAACTCGTCCCAAAGATGATGTTCGATGGGGTTTAAATCTGGTGATCTGTAGGGCCAGGGAAGAACGTTGATGTTGTGGTGTCTGAAGAAGACAGTGGTGAGTCGGGCTGTGTGAGGACGGGCGTTGTCATGTTGAAAAACGTCGTTGACATTCACCATAATGGGTTGCACATGGGGCCTAAGAATCTCGTAACGGTTGCGTACGGTCTGATCGGAAATCCTACGGAGCCCTGGTATGGTTGAGGTAGTAGACGTCGCAGTGGTGGTCCTAACCCGAAGGTGACGTAACCGGATGTAGCGATCTTGTGTGGGCGTGGTCACACGAGGTTTGCCAGATCGTGGACGGTCACGAGCTCATCCATGTTGTTGATAACGATTCCATAGCCCTGTGATAGTGATTGGGTGGGCATTCACTGCTCTGGCAACATCTGATCGAGATTCGTGTGCTTCCAACAACCCATGGCGTTGTCGCGTTGTGCTTCAGTCAGTCTTGACGTAACTGTATTGCGTGTCGGTGGCTTAACACTGAGCTATGAAAACCGAGAACCCGTCACTTTTATAGGGATTTTGCACATGTTGCACTTGCAGAACAATCAGATCTCTCAAACAAATTTATTGGACACGAATGCATTTTGGCGAAAAATCCGATGTTTTCCTCCGTTTTCAAAGTGCATAACTTTTATTGTCATTTTGGTCTGACAATCAGTGCCTTAACACGTGTAACATCACATACTCTGAGCTGGTAACGTTATTACTTATATTTCTCTTTAAAATAAAAGATATATCCCTTTTGCGTTTCTTTTTTTGAAGAGTGTATATGCATATATATATACACATGTAAACAAACAATACTCAATAATTCGATATAAAAACAAAGATAAGAACATTTATAACGGATATTAAATAGATGTATGCATGTACAGATATATTCAAACTTAAGAACATTTACAATAGCCAATAAATAGATATATATATACATACATATAAAGATATATCCAATCTTAAGAAAATTTCAAAACACAATAGATATTTATATATATACATAAAAATGCAAAGTTAAAAATATAGAGAGATGTATATTCAGATATATACATAGTTAAAAACATTTAAATTGAACAAGAAGTAGACATATATACAATAGTAAGAAACATTTATAACACACAATAAAGAAAGGAGATATATAAATATACATACAATATACATAAAGTTAAGAACATTTACAATACACAATAATATATATTATATTATACATATATTCAGATATATAGAATGCTAAGAACATTTACAACACACAATGCATAGATATATTACATACATATATAGAAATATATACAAATTTAAGAACATTTACAATATAGAATAAAGATATATATAAATAGACAGAAATTTAAAAGCTTTACAATACACATTAAATACATATATCTATACATGTCTAAGAACATTTACAATACACAATAAATAGATATATCTATGCACATTTATATACAAAGTTAAAAACATTAATGATTAAATAATCAGTAGACACCTATACATATAAACAGATATATACAAAAGTAAGAACATTTACAATAAGTATATATATATATACGTTTATACAAATAGAGTTTGTTTTTTGTTTTTTGTAATTTCGCACAAAGCTACTCGAGGGCTATCTGTGCTAGCCGTCCCTAATTAGCAGTGTAAGACTAGAGGGAAGGCAGCTAGTCATCACCACCCCACCGCCAACTCTTGGGCTACTCTTTTACCAACGAAAAGTGGGGATTGACCGTCACATTATACACCCCACGGCTGGGAGGGCGAGCATGTTTAGCGCGACGCGGGCGCGAACCCGCGACCCTCGGATTACGAGCGCACGCCTTAACGCGCTCGGCCATTACAAATAGAGATACAAAGTGAATAACATTTAAATTATACAATAAATAGATATATCTACACAATGTTAAGAACACTTAAAATACACAATAAATAGACCCATAAATATACTTAAGTAGAGATATATACAAAGTTAAGACAATTATATTAAACATTAAGTAGATATATGTGTACATACACTGCTTACCAAAATCTTAAGGCCAATGAACATAAAGAAAAAAAAATACGCATTTTGCGTTGTTAGAATCAACCACTTATTTGAATAGAGCTTCGAAAGATGAAAATAATAAAAGGGAAAATAAAAAAAAAACTTTTTAACATTTAATAGGGAAAATGTTAACACTATCAAATTAGCTTAAATTCTAGCTGGTCAATAGTTTAAGTCAATACCAAAAAGAAGTCCTAAACAGGGTATGAAATGCCCATCAGAGATCCCAGTTGTTGCCGTCATTGCGAATAACTGCAAACCTTCGCTTTGGTCGATATAAGCGTTTGCAGAAGGCCGGCTGGAATGTTATTTCAAGTTTTGAAGATGGTTTCACGAAGATCATGCACTGTTTGAAATTGACGTCCATTTCTATGGACTTCCTTTGCCATCCACTCCCAAACATTTTCAATGGGGGTGCAGTTTGGGCAAACACGCTGGATGGCCCAAAGAAAACACGTTATTCGCCATGAAATAGTCCTTTGTCCTTTTTTTATATGCAAAAACGGCTCGTTTGGGTTCAGAAAATATTTTAAATAGAAGAGCGAACAACGTTTCGACTTTCTTCGGTCATCGTCAGGTTCACAAAGAAAGAGGTAACTGACCGGAAGCTGACCACATGTTTGGAAGGGGTTGTGTAACTGAGTTTTGCAATGTAGAGGGCGGTGTTAGATGTTTGAATATATAATTTTATCTATAATATTAATATAGGTATAACGGCGTTCCTTTATATTGGTTTATTTTGGGTTTAAGTTGTTGTATAAGTAAGGCTTCTTTAATTTTGCGTTTGTTTATGTTTGTTTCTTTATTTAGTATGTTAGTGTTTATGTTGTGTCCATTTGACTTGCAGTGTTCGAAAACGTGTGAAGGTGACTTTTCATGTTCTTTAAATCTGGTTTCCATTTTTCTACTTGTTTCTCCAATATAGAAGTCGTGGCAGTTATCACATTGTATTTTATAAATAATGTTGGTGTGGTGTTTGTCAGTGTAGTTCTTACATAGTATAGACCTTAGTTTTGTGCCTGGTTTTTGAATAAATTTAGTTTTAACTGGGATGTTATATTTTGTTACTAGTTTTTGCCAAATGTTGGTTATTTGTTTGCTGATGTCAGGAATATATGGTATACAGCAGTATATGGTTTCGTGATTTTTTGATTCGTGAGATATATTTACTTTTGTTGGTTGATTTTGCTTTCTGTCTAGGTGTGTGCGTATAATGTTTTCTACGGTTTGTGGAGGAAACTTATTGATGTTGATGAAGTATTGTTTTATTTTGTCTAGTTCATCGTTAATTTTATCTGGTGAGCATAGTTTTTATGGCTGTGTTCATCTGGTTTCTTAGTATGTTTAGTTTTTGTTTTGTTTCATGTGCTGAGTCCCAAGGAATGTATAGTCCAGTATGGGTGATTTTTCGGTGGATTTCTGTTTTGAATTGTGTGTTGGTTCTTATAATTTTGAGGTTAAGAAAAGATATTTGATTGCTTTCTTCCTGTTCACATGTGAAGTTAATGTTGGGATGTATGGAGTTAATGTGAGTGAAAAAATTAAGTATGTGTTCTGTAGATTTGAATCCCGCAACCGTGTCATCTACATATCTGTACCAGTATAGTGGTGGATGTAATGCTGTATTAATTGCTTGTGTTTCAATTTGTGTCATAAAAATATTGACTAGAACTAGTGATATTGGGTTGCCCATGCTTAGGCCATTTGTTTGTATATAGTTTTTGTTGTTGAACATGAAGTTTGTCTTTATTGTGGAGAAACAAGTAGAAAAATGGAAACCAGATTCAAAGAACATAAAAAGTCACCTTCACACGTTTTCGAACACTGCAAGTCAAATGGACACAACATAAACACTAACATACTAAATAAAGAAACAAACATAAACAAACGCAAAATTAAAGAAGCCTTACTTATACAACAACTTAAACCCAAAATAAACCAATATAAAGGAATGCCATTATACCTATATTAATATTATAGATAAAATTATATTCAAACATCTAACCCCGCCTTCTACATTGCGACACTCAATTACACAACCCCTTCTAAACATGTGGTCAGCTTCCGGACAGTTACCTCTTTCTTTGTGAACCTAACAATGACCGAAGAAGGTCGAAACGTTGTTCGCTCTTCTATTTAAAATATTTTCTGAACCCAAACGAGCCGTTTTTGCATATAAAATTCCTCAACAAGAGGGTTTCTCGACATCACTGATAGTCCTTTGTCCTGTGGGCATTGTGGATTGCAGCATTGTCCTGCTGAGGGATCCAGTGAGGACTTTCAGTCAATAAGGATGCTCTCTCTGACATGACAATGTAACCAGCTGCTGTTTGACGCCCCTGTATAACCTAAAGCTCCATTGTTCCATGGAAGGAGATAGCACTCCAGATCATGATGGAACCTCCTCCACTGTGTTGTGTAGAAAATGTCCCCAGTTGGATATCCTTTTCGTGCTAGTAACTTTGGAAGCCATTTGGACCATCCATATTAATTTTTTTCTCATCAGAGAACAAAATCTTCGTCCGCTTTTCTACGTCCCATTTTTGGGGCTTCTCAGCAAAGTTTAACTGTTTCGTAATGGGGGAAGGAGACATGGCCTTTAAAGACGTTTACGGTCTTTAAAGCCTTTCTCTCGTAGATCCTGTCTTATTTTTCTTGAGCTGTATTCTGCATCCGTAAGAGCCTTAATTGGTTTGACAAACATCTGGTGTCTTGCCGGACAACCCATCGAATCCTACTACTCAACGCCGGTGAAATTGTTTTGGATTAATCACTTGAAATGCTCGTTCAGTATCCTTCAGGATCTTTCAAGAAATATCCAACAGTAGTTTCACTACGAGCAGTCTCACCAGCAATGACACATTGAGAGAAACCTTGCTTTTGCGGCTCGACAATTCTACCACATTCAAACTCTGTCAACTTTTAGCCTTTGCCATGTTTACCCCATTGTACACAGAAAATGTCAGTGGGAGTTGTTGACAACAATAATGCTTGAACACAAATGACAAAATTTCGTTACGCGTTTACCGATTAACGTTTCGTTTCAGAATGGTCTTAAACTTTGACCAGCTCGTATTTAGGTTAATTTTATGGTGTTCGCATTTTCCCCATTAAATCCTAAAAGCGTTTTTTATTTCTATTTTCCCTTTTCTTATTTCCATTTATTTTAAGGTACTTTAGTGCTAAGTTTCAATTCCCGGTTGGTTGGCATGGCTGCGGCCATCCGGCATTATTCCGTTCATCCGCGTTCGATTCGTTTTCTGGTCGTCGAGGATTCGCTATCGTCAGCAGTTATAGAAGCTGGGTGTGGTTAAACCGAAAGTAAGGTCCTCGAATGTTTACAATACTTTGTCGGTTGAAGTTATGTAGCGTCATTGTCTTCCCCTGTCGTTGCTCAAATACTATTGATAAAAGGTGACTTTAACTTTAACGGGACCTCCATCGTCTTATGAATTACCCCATACGCAATTGTATCAAGACTGAGATAATATGGAATGGTTCTAAAAAATCTTAAAATTGACACGAGTACTACCAGACTCCCCCAGTGGGTTTGTACTGGTAACAGGAGGGTGTGCTTCAACATGAAACAACCTGTGCCAACCTTTCTCAAGGTCAATGGCCTCACTCCATGGTGAATTACCCTGACACGTGTCGTCACTGTGGCCTCGAAGGCCACTTGGGAAGTTACAGCATTCCTCGGTGCTTAAAATATCTCATTTTGGACATGCTAGTGACTCTTGTGTGGTGAAGTGTTTCATGTGTTGTGGCAATCACGAGTCTTTGCTGTGCCCAAGACGTGTGATTTCGTATCCTTTGAAGGTCGCAGGACACAAACCGCTATGGGCGGCCTTCTCCCACACGATACTCGGCACCGGCGAGGAGGACGGCTGGGGTCTCTTTGTCGGTATGGGAGGGGTTGTAACCTCTGAGGATTTTCAGGTCTCTCTCTGGCCTGGGAGGAGTCAGACGTGTGGGATTCCAGCCACTTTATTTTGTCGGGATAGGGGTTGAAGCTTCTGAACGAGTCCCCTTGTTCGGTCATAGAATGGTTGTTGCCTCCTGAGGATGCTCGAACCTCATCACATAGTGCCTTAACTATTAAAGCCCGCTATATTCGGCTTCACCCATGAACGAGGATATTTGGCGAGACATCACTCAGTTCTTGCCAACCCTCGATCCATCACAGTCTGATGATATTTTGAAGCTCATTACAGTGGGTGAATGTGGGGCAGCTATCTAGTCAATGCCACTTGGTAAGACGGCCTACCAATGGAATTCTATCTCCACATATGGAATGTTATCAGACCTCTCCTCATTATTCTTTTTAACTAGTGTCTGACCCGTGTGTCCATGCCGCATACTGGATGGTTTTTTTTATGCTGCTCTGTAAGTACACTTCAAATCCAAAGATATTTCCTCGTGACGTCCCATGTCACTCTTGAATTGTGTTTGTGAAGACTGTTTTTAAGGCCCTGCGTGCCCATTTGAGCGCTATTATGCTGATCTTACCCTTGGAACTCAAACGTGTGGCGTGCAGGGTAGAAGTATCGAACAAAACTCTGTGTCCTAAGTGTCCTGTTCCATTACATCACTGTAATTTCTGTGTCTCTTGATCAGAGTAAGACATTTGATCGAGTCCACCACAGATGTTTTTGGTATGTCCTGAAACGGTTTGGTTTTACTCCAGCTTTTGCTCGAACTTTCTATACGTCTTATTTGAGCATGCTCTTAGTATCGTGTGATACTTGATGGCCTCCTTTAACATCTGTCAAGGTGCTCGTCAAAGATGTCCTTTGTCGCCATCTCTCTATATATTTGGTGATAGAGAGTAGCTGCTTTCTATCTTTGTCACTCGATTTTAGCGCATATCCTTCATTTCCTGGGCAAAGTGTCTATCAAGTATGTTAATCATGTGGTTGATATGAGCCTATTTCTAGAAACTAAACATCCTTGTGTTCAGCACTGGCGACTGTAAATAAGTACTCTCAGGCCAGTGCAACCTGGCTCAACTATATTATGCCTAGCGCTCAGTGGTTAGACAAGTGGGCCTCATCTGCAGACACTCCATTTGGTTTGTCGTGGACTTCTTCTCGACTCAAATGTTTTGGGATTCGATTCCTTGCTAGTTTTAGGGCTGCCTGGGAAAGGTAATGCAACGTGTCAGTTGATCAATTCAAGATTCATTTTTTAAACTTAATATTTGGTGTATATGTTTGTTGGTTTTATCAGTTTCCTCTTTGTAACTTTCATGTTCATTAACGAAGCTGTATATATTGTATATGTAATTGTTTTTATCATTTCATTCCATATAATTATTATACATTTCGGTATATACATGGTTTTGTTTCTTGTACTGTTATCGTGTATAATAAATTGAGGCAGGAATTCTAACTTCATGAAGTTTTATCTTGCCCTCCCCATCACCGGTAGTACCTTATTTTTATTTTATGTATTTATTTCTTAATATTTTTATCTTTTTATTCTAAAGTGGAAGAACAGTAATCTTCACACAACTGTCTACAAACAGTGAAGGGTGATATAGATGTGGGACGTTGTGGGCTTGAGCGCCCACATGTCGCTCTCCTAATTTTCTCATGTGACGCTAGCGAATTGGAGGTCAAGACTGATAGACGGTGTATCCCCACCGCAATGCGAGTCCTATTTCCTCAATCACCTCCAAAACCTTGGATACATTTTATAATCCAACGTTGTAGTTTATAATCTAGGGTTTTCCCGCTTTTTCAAATGTGTAGCGTATTTAAAACATTTTGTTAATGTGTTTTTCTTTATGGCTTGAATATTTTGTGGTTATAACACAGATACATATTTAACTTTTATTTCTGCTCCATCTGTAATACAGTGAATTAAATCATGTGGACACACCCACAAACCCTTAAAAACAAATGTATTGCGTCACAACCAAAACACGTCAAGCAAATAATGTGTTGTACAGGGAAATCTATGCATTTAAAAATACGTGAATGTGCCTTGTGTTTCATGAGATGATTATGAACTCGCACTGTTATAAGATGACGTCATAATTAATTTTTAATATTATTTTGCCACATACCGGATGTCTTATAGACTAGTTCATTGAAACGAATTGCACATTAGCCTGAAACCAGTTCATTGTTTCTCTTCGACTTTATCATAGTTTTTTAATTTTGATAAATTTGAACACACGAAGGAGGAAAGAATTGGAAGAAAAAGATTATCCTTTTTCAATACTTTTTCCAGATATATTTCTTACTGAAAGGGTAGATATACAAGTAAAAAAAATCAAATAAAATCACAAAGGGTACTCGAAGTTATATGAAAGCATCACACATTAAAGAACTTTTCTTCGACTGGTACAATAGATGTAGAAAGTTATTCAGAGAACAAAGTAAAATATCCTCAAGGATGAAAAAATGTTTTACTGAAAAACTAACCATAAGGATTTTTAAAGTGCATTAGGGTAAACAGAATGTTAACACTTCTGGATCAGATGATATTTTCCCAAGGAATTTAAAGGAGTTCAAGAGCTGGATATGCGAGCCAATTATCACAATTTTCTTTGAATGATGGACAAGTACCAACAGATTAGAAATTCTCTTATGTCATTCGTACCTTCAAGGGATGTAATAGAAGTTGTCCCAGTAATTATGCGTCTACCAGTTTTACATCATTGGTAGGAAAAGTTTTGGAAAATATTCTGTAGGCTGTGAAGAGGATGCTGTTGGTACTGTGTTCAGTCTATGAATGACATAGACGAAGGAATGGTCACTACATTAACATTTTGGTGTTGCAGGCTGTGAAGAGGGTGCTGTTGGTACTGTGTTCAGTCTATGAATGACATAGACGAAGGAATGGTCACTACATTAACATTTGGGTGTTGCAGGCTGTGAAGAGGTTACTGCTGGTTTACAAAAATAATTTTAACAATTTTGCGAGTTGAACAAATAAATGACAGGTGTATTTTATTAAAGATAAATACAAGATACTGTATGTGGGTTATCATAATTTGAATTGTAGTTTGGTTTGAATAACCACAACAGTCTCAAAGAAAGAGCTATTGGTGTAATGGTTAATCAGTCTCTAAGTCATCCAAGCAATGTGGTGTTGGTAGTAGTAAGGCAAATAGGATTTTAGGTTTATAGACTTAAGCCTTAAAAAGACTGCACTTTCATTGTTTAGGTCACTGGTTAGACCATTTTTGCAGTATTGTGTTCAGTCTTGGGATCCTTACCTCAGGAAAGACACGGTATTTCTAGAAAGGGTTAAGACAAGTTACTGGAATAATAGTCTGGATGAAGGGTTTGTCACATGGGGATAAAGGTCCTTAAAACTGTTTTTCTCTTGAAAATAAGAGTTAGAAGGATCTGATTGAAGTGTTTATTCATCTTTTAACAGTGAGAATTATAGAACTAGGAAACACAAACATAGATTTAATCAAGGTAGAAACTGTCTTCAGGTAAAACAGTTTTATTTTATTAAATATGGTGTTTGGTTTGTGAAATGAATCACCTTAAGATGTTGTGGAAGCAGTAAATATGCGTAAGTTTTAAAGAAAGCTTGATAGATAATATGAATAATAATGGTTGGATTTATATTTTTATTATTATTAATAGTTTTACCTTCGGTTAGAAGATGGGACAACCGAAATCCCTTGTTGTACCTAAGCATTATACTATTACGTTATCCTGAAAAATACGGTACTCTATAACACAAGTGCTTTCTGAAGAGGGAACTTTCTTCCACGAAGTTCGCTCCTGAAAAAGAAAGGTCCACCTTTCTATAGAGCTTCGTTATAGAGTATGGTACTTTTTATTTTTTGTACCTACTTGTTTGTCTAATGTTACGAAATAAGTAGACCGTATGGAAGACAACAAATTTGACAAAATGTTGAACATGTTAATGATTGAGGACTAACGTAGAACTTGTGTTTTAAAGACAAAACTCATTTAGTTCTGGTCCTAAACAACGTATAAATTGGAGGTTTTCAAAACAAAAATGTTCCAATGTTAAACCTTCCGAATAATTAGAGGAAATCGCCAATTAATAACCTCACAAAACTATCATTTTAATGTCTCGATGTTGTATACAATATTTCACAATACCTTGCGATAAATATCTTTATTTTCTGAACACTTGGTTAGCCATCTGAAGTACTGTGATAATAGACAGCTTTCTTTGCACGTGTACAAACCAGTATACTGTCCGTCTGTTTGTAGTTACGCATAAAGATACACAATGGGCTAACTATACCCAACATGGGTATCGAAACATGGATTTCAGAGTTGCATGTCTGCAAAGTAAGAGGCTCTTGAAGCGCGAAGCAAATGTTGGACACGAATTTGTTAAAAGACCTGAATGTGTTTATCAAAACGTTGGACGAACAAACAAAAACTTGACAGATATGTAATCAGGGGCTCTCGAAACTTCCTGTACACTATCTGCTTAATTATACTGATTAAGAACAACTGCATATACTGCACCATACTGTGACATCATTAAAAGATCTGTGTTGATAGCTAGCAGATGCGACCCAAACAGATAAGTCATGAACATCAGCAGGACTCCAAGAAATGATTGTGATATTTTGCACTTGGATGGAAAGGATTCAGCCTGTGAACAGGGGTGTTGCGTCGTGGGTGGTTAACTTAAATTTCACATGAAATCGAAAATTTAGAAAGCTCCAATGGTGACGTCATTACATTTCCAAAGTCCTAATCAGTGAAAAACATTGGCTTTACTTCAGCCACCTGCACTCACTATTTAACCCTATCCTATAACGAAGGGTATCCACTTTTTCTTGAAGTATTTATCAGTCTCTCTGATTGGTCAACTACTGCCGGATCGCTTGTTTCCGATCAAATTATGTCACATCCTAATTTTCAGTAATTGTTCAAAAGTCGGAACAGTACAGATAGCCTGCAGTAAGTCTCCGAATTTACAACACTAAAATCAGGGGTTCGATTACCATTGGTAGGCTCAGCAGATAGCCCGATGTGGCTTTGTTATAAGAAAAACACATACATTAATTTTGTTATCGTTAAGCCTAAAGAGAGTTAGAATAGATCAAAACAGGTTTAAGATACTTTTCACTTCACAACAAATAATCAGGAATAAAAAAACAAGTCGAGATTAATATGGAAATTCAACAAGTATCACACACTTCATCCACTGAAGAACCGCCTAAAATGGTGTGTGTAATACCATCACAACATGTGATTAATTATACATTTCCATATGTCCTCAGAGTTTCAACATTGCAATAGATGCTGTCTTCATCTGAAACTTCTGGATCTTACCAGATCCGGTTTTTGGAAAATCATCCACAAACAGAATATATCTTGGGATCTTGAAATGGCTGATCTGGAACGGAAAAGCAACTCTTTTTGACGGAGATTATTACATGGAAATGTTTCCAGTTTGTCTATTTTTTTATTATTTTTTTACAAATGATTCGTCATAACAATATAAAAAACACAAACAAAATAAAATTAACACATTGAGAAGGGAATACTAGAGTAACGTGCAATAAACCACGACATGACCAACATACTGAGGAGGAAATACTAGAGTACCGTGCAATAAACAACGACAACACCAACATACTGAAGAGGGAATACTAGAGTACCGTGCAATAAACAACGACAACACCAACATACTGAAGAGGGAATACTAGAGTACCGTGCAATAAACAACGACAACACCAACATACTGAAGAGGGAATACTAGAGTACCGTGCAATAAACCACGACAACACCAACATACTGAGAAGGAAATACTAGAGTACCGTGCAATAAACAACGACAACACCAACATACTGAGAAGGAAATACTAGAGTACCGTGCAATAAACAACGACAACACCAACATACTGAGGAGGAAATACTAGAGTAACGTGCAATAAACAACGACAACACCAACATACTGAAGAGGAAATACTAGAGTACCGTGCAATAAACAACGACAACACCAACATACTGAAGAGGGAATACTAGAGTACCGTGCAATAAACAACGACAACACCAACATACTGAGAAGGAAATACTAGAGTACCGTGCAATAAACAACGACAACACCAACATACTGAGAAGGAAATACTAGAGTACCGTGCAATAAACAACGACAACACCAACATACTGAGGAGGAAATACTAGAGTACCGTGCAATAAACCACGACAACACCAACATACTGAAGAAGAAATACTAGAGTACCGTGCAATAAACAACGACAACACCAACATACTGAAGAGGAAATACTAGAGTACCGTGCAATAAACCACGACAACACCAACATACTGAAGAAGAAATACTAGAGTACCGTGCAATAAACAACGACAACACCAACATACTGAAGAAGGAATACTAGAGTACCGTGCAATAAACAACGACAACACCAACTACTGAGGAGGAAATACTAGAGTAATGTGCAATAAACAACGACAACATCAACATACTGAGGAGGAAATACTAGAGTACCGTGCAATAAACAACGACAACACCAACATACTGAGGAGGTTATCTGTTTATTCCTGTTTGAAATTTAACAACATATTTTATAAAGACAAACTCACCTTTCCTTTACAAAACTCTCTTAGTTCTTGTTCAGAGACGAAATGATCAGTCTTTACTTTTACCCACGCACACACTTCTTCACCCATCCTTTTGTCTGGTAGGCCTACAACCTGTAATAAATATGTCGTTTATTCTTATTATATTTCAAACAAAATATATGAAAAATAACAACGTGTATCAGACTGAGTGAGCCGAAAGTAATAACACCAAGTGGTGAAACCCGTAAACTGGGACGTTTTTTTTACAGTAGAATTTTTATCATAGTATTTCTTCAAGACGAGGTATGAAACAGATTTATATCTCTATGTGTCACCAATATCTGTTCAGACGACTACTTTACGTCTCTATGTGTCACCAATACCTATTTAGCTTTATAGCTCTCTATATGACAAACATTTATTTATTGACTTTTTGGTAAAACTAATGGTGGATTATCTGTCTTTAATTGTGAAATGAATGATTAGAGTGTAACGCAACTGGTCAACACCGTCAACTCTTTACCAGTGAAGAGTGGGCCTATTATAAAGAGGTGAACACATTCAGGGAAGAGATGCGCGTCCGTGGCCAACTTAAAATAAAGCATTCACAGTCAAGGTGTTTAATTTACACGTGTCAGTAACCCTTCTTTTTCAAAAGCAAGTCCTGAGCTGCGACACATTTTTCTCGTTTAATGGTATTACCGTGTGACATTTACATTAATAACCAAAGGTTTGCATAAAACAAGGAAATTATTGGCACAGTAGGTCTAAAATTCTATTACGATTCGCTCTTACGTGCACTTCTGCGACCTTCGGATGAATATGAAGAAATTCTTCAATCTCTCGAGGGTAGATGTTTTCCCCTCCTCGAATGATGAGGTCCTTTAACCTACCGACTATACTGACGTAGCCATCTTCATCCATAAGTGCTCTATCACTGTAAGGACAAGACGTATTTAGGTCTGACAACCAATACACTATAACCGGATATTAAGAACGTAAAACCTGCTAAAGTTCTGAAGGTGTTATCTGATGTTATATGACAGTTACAGACATTAAACACTTCCGTCTAAAGGTTACTCCTCGTGTTACAGTGTACTGACATTAAACACTATGTCTACAGGTTACTCCTCGTGTTACAGTGTACTGACATTAAACACTTCCGTCTACAGGTTACTCCTCGTGTTACAGTGTACTGATATCAAACGCTATGTCTACAGGTTACTCCTCGTGTTACAGTGTACTGATATCAAACGCTATGTCTACAGGTTACTCCTCGTGTTACAGTGTACTGATATCAAACGCTATGTCTACAGGTTACTCCTCGTGTTACAGTGTACTGATATCAAACGCTATGTCTACAGGTTACTCCTCGTGTTACAGTGTACTGATATCAAACGCTATGTCTACAGGTTACTCCTCGTGTTACAGTGTACTGACATTAAACACTATGTCTACAGGTTACTCCTCGTGTTACAGTGTACTGACATTAAACACTTCCGTCTGCAGGTTACTCCTCGTGTTACAGTGTACTGACATCAAACGCTATGTCTACAGGTTACTCCTCGTGTTACAGTGTACTGATATCAAACGCTATGTCTACAGGTTACTCCTCGTGTTACAGTGTACTGATATCAAACGCTATGTCTACAGGTTACTCCTCGTGTTACAGTGTACTGATATCAAACGCTATGTCTACAGGTTACTCCTCGTGTTACAGTGTACTGATATCAAACGCTATGTCTACAGGTTACTCCTCGTGTTACAGTGTACTGACATTAAACACTATGTCTACAGGTTACTCCTCGTGTTACAGTGTACTGATATCAAACACTATGTCTACAGGTTACCTTTGGTGTTACAGCCTATTGACATTACACATTTACGTCTTGAACTTACCCCGTGTGGTACCACCTAGCGTCACTGAATACATTCACAGTGCTGTCTCTGTCGTCCCAGTAACCAAGGAAGGTGTTATGTCCACGACTACAGAGTTCTCCCTCTGTGTTCACTGGAACAATTCTTTTGTTGTCATCTATTATCTTCACCTTTATGAATATTTAGTTGAAAAACCAAAATTCGAACTCTTACAAACTTATTAATATTGATTTTTGAATGAAGAACAAATAAGATTAAGTTGTTATAACACGGCGTGTACAGGACGAAGTTACAGTCATTATATTGTAACATACAGTAATGTGATCTACAAGCTATCAGTATAATAGTTGCTATAGTAACTATAGATAGATCTAAATTCTAATTCTAAGTGTATCTATTTAAAAGTTATTTATTTGAAACAATCATAGATACATCTACAGTAACACTTCTAAACAAGGGTTGTAAGTGTAACCACTGTTTTTTTTAACCAGATCTACGGTTGATGTATTAACTTGTTTGTTTTGTTTTTTGAATTTCGCACAAAGCTACTCGAGGGCTATCTGTTCCAGCCGTCCCTAATTTAGTAGTTTAAGACTAGAGTGAAGCCAGCTAGTCATCACCACCCACCGCCAACTCTTGGGCTACTCTTTTACCAACGAATAGTGAGATTGACCGTCACATTATAACGCCTTAAAGCGCTTGGCCATGCCGAGCCGATATATTAACTACGGTTATGTCTAGACTAGGCTTAACTAGCATGCAAATCTAAAAACTGGTATCGTGTTTACCTCTACATGATCTATTGGAGTACCCACAGTTTGCAAACGTTTATCCATGGGGTCTGTTGGGAAACTTAATGTTATAACTGGACTATTTTCTGTCGTTCCGTACGCCACCTATTTTAAACAACAATTTTAATTTCAAATTTTGATCGGACTTACAGTTGAATAATTTCCTTAGGTCTAAAAAACATTAAAATTAAAAATCAAATGTTTAGATGAACAAAGGTGTTGCATTAACTGTTCACAATTACAGACCGTCTTCTGGTAAAACAAGCCAGTTCAAATATGTATTCATATTTAAAAACTCAAATATTACTACACACTGAGGACGTACCCAATGAAGAAAACAAACACCCGAACATGAAAACAAGTAATGACTACAGTTTTATAAACATTTGATAATTGTTTTAAGATTGTTTAAAATTAGTGACAGAACCACGTGCACTCAACTTTGTCAAACAGTCGAATAATTTATTAAATTCAATTTCAACTGATTGTTCTGATTGAGAAGCCAATTATTTAGTGTTTTATTAATCATTTGATATAACGGCATATGGAAAATAAAATACTTTACTTACACAGATATCTCTCATGTTCGTCCTGGTACTAACATTATTTAGTAGTTCAGCTGGACAGGGAGCTCCAGCCATGAGTCCTAAAATAAACGAGGAATCAAAGTATTAGAAACCAGAGCCATATGTATGTAAATAGTTCTTGTCCAGCCAGAAGACATATTACATACCATACCACTTATCAAAAACTCTAAAGACATTATATATCTGTAACAGACTTACCGTAAACTGAAAAAAGACATCATATATCTATATCACTTACCGTAAACTCGAAATACGTTATTCATTCATACTAGACTTATTGTAAACGCAAAAGACAAATTATATATTCTATGAATGTCAACTGCAACAGCGCTATGTTAGCTCTGGTGGATCTCACACCAACTACTTTCGTTCTTGCCCTAAGTGTGTAGAGAAACAAGAGAGATGCAGCATTTGAAAATGGTTATCAGTATGTCTTACCTCGAGGTTCGAATGTTTTTGTCCCCAATACCATTACAGATTAATGCTTCTGTATTACGTGTCAGTGTTTCACTAGGAGTTCATACAGATCTTACTTTGCCTCCAACGGAGTCATTTTCCAACCATGTGAAGAGTATTTTGCCTTCTATTGTTAAACTAGTTGATAAGACAATGTCTATCCCTATCTCAGTGTCCGTCATCCCTACCAGTGACTGCTTGGGTTTACTTCCTTCGTTCCAAGCTTTTGGCATCTATTCAAGGTCACCTTCTTCGGTCCTGAGATATAGAATGATTATTCGATCATGCACTCAGTCGTTGGAATCTGTTTACTAACGGAGACCTGCCCACTGAACTCGGAACAGAATCCAAGAATGTTGACAAACCTTCTTCTAACAACAGATCGTAATCCAAACAGTTCTCTAATCAATTTCCTCTACCTAAATAAGAACGTCTATTTTGATACACTGGAAATGTCGAGGTTTCTGTCATAATCTGGATGGCATTAAGGCCTTGATTAATTCCTATCATCCTGTGTGTCTTTCTGCACAGGAAACGTTTCTGAAACAGTCATCTTTCAGGAGCAGTTTTCTTTATACCAGAAGGTTGTGTTATGGACATGTAATATACTGGTTGTTTTTAACCAGTCCTGATGCTTGGCTCTGGACTATTGTTCTCTATGCCTACGAAGTTTCCCAAGATTCTTTATAACTATCGTCCAACTGCTTTGACAAGCTGTCTCTGTAAGGTCTTAGAGAAGATAGCTAATCCTCGTCTTGTTTGAACAGCACTCTACTGTGGACAACATGATTCGACTTGAAACGTCAATCAGAGAAGTTACAACAGCTTGATTTTCCATATTATTTGACCAATTTGGAAGTTTGCGAGACCTCTACTCACATGAGATGTGTGGCTACTTATCCACTTTTATTCAGAACTTTTTAATTGCCCAGCAATTACAAGTTCGTGTGGGCTCAATGCTTTACCATTCTTTTCCGCAGGAACTTGGAGTCCCTCATAGCTGTGTCTTGAGTGTCACAATTTTTAGGGCACTGAACATCCTCCATGTCCTCTCTACGACTTCTTAGGGAGCAGATCGATGATCTATGCTAAAAATCTATTGTACCCTCATTCAATCGAATCTGGACTATGATTCTCTGGTCTATGGTTCTTCCAGGACCTCAGCCTTGAAGCTGTTGGACCCTTTTCACCATGAGGTGCTTTGTTCCTGCACAGGGGCCGTCTGCACCTCCTCACTCCAGAGTTTGTCCACTGAGTATTATGAACCTCCTCAACATGTCCACTGTTTGCTTCACTTCGATCCTTACCACTTGGAGTTGGGTTTTTCTTCCTCAGTGAGTCATGCTTTTTCATAATAGACTGATTTTCATTGTTTCTTACGGCTTTCGTGTCTAAGCACAGCTGGTTGAATTGGGTTTGTTCTTGGATGATGTTACTTTCTCCACTGATCAGCCTATCTCACCATACCCAATTGTGACCTTTCTCTGAGTCATGTGATAAAGACAGACACTCCTGCCATCTTCTATTTGTCAAACATCTTTCTAATCATTCTTTCGAAATCATATTAGTTCAAAATAAGGCGACTGTGTGGGCTTTGCCCGGTCTATTCTGGCTTGGTGATTGTACGCAGAACCCCGTCTACAGTTTCTTTATTTTGCCCTGGATCACGTACAAGCTACACAGTATATGAACTATACTATTTATAGTGACTCGCTTAGCTCTCTACCGGCGCTGGAATCGCCTCACGTTAGTTCACACCCTGTTCTCACCGATATTCATATCTCTATCATCCATTTCTGTCCAGTTCTTCTGGATACCACGCGGGAACGAGCTTGGAAACACAAGCTCTTTCTGCTCTGGTCCTATATTCAAGGCTCGGCTCCACGCCAACTTGAAATAAACGACGTGATAATAAGCTTTCCCAGATCAAACCTTCTGTTGCTCTTTGGTCGTCCTTATGGATAGAAAGGAAAAAGTTGTCCTGCCTTGGCTACGCATTGGTCACAGTTTTCAACTCATCGTGTTCTTTTATCTGAAACTCGTGTGTGGTCTGTGTCACACGCAGGTCACAATTGTCCACATTTTACTGTCATGCCGTCGCTATGATCGTGAGCAACACCAGTTTCGACATGTTTTTTTACCACGTATCTTTCCGAATCTGCTCAACATTACTTAACAAACAGTATAACATGATTTTTACCTCAAATATTAAGCCTACTTTTCGTATCGTTATGTGCATACAGTATTATTTGGATCTTCCAGTCTTTCTTAATTTAAAATGTTTAATATTAAAACTACCATAACTTGTGCAATACAACATCGAAGATGCAGTGATCAGATTCTAAAATTGGGATATCTAACGACCTTGTGCACCACGAATAAATATATACATGCATGTTTAGTCATTAACTGTTCTAGCCTTACCTAAGTGTAAACTCGTGAGGTTATACTTTTCAAAGTCCTTATGTTGAAGTATATCAATGAACATGGTGGGAGTGCCGTACAGAGAGGTGCACCTTAGAAAAACAAAACACATCAGAACACCTTAACAAAGAATATAACAATAAATTTTACCACCATGTAACATAAATCGTTCATAAAGCATCAGCTACAATATAGTAGTATAAAAAAATAATCAAGAAACATGTGGTAATGTTACGTAAAACTATGTAAAATAAAAGGTCCCAAGTCTTTGTGTAAAGCTATGAGACATGTATCTTCATATATCTTTCTACTTGTACCCGTCTTTGTGCATTGCCTGGAGTCAACGTTATGCACCTGCAACTGTCCCTATAGCCTGGAGATATCTCATACATTACCCGTCTTTGTGCATTGCCTGGAGGCAAGTTATGCACCTGTAACTGTCCCTGTAGCCTAGAGATATCTCATACATTACCCGTCTTTTTGTATTGCCTGGAGACATATTTCTTCAACTGTCCCTTTGTATAACCTAGATATCTATTATCTGTCATTTTGTTTTGCCTGGAGACATACATATCTTTAAATATCTCTTTGTACGGACCAAAGATGTATCATCTATTACCTTTCTTCTTGTACTGCCTGGAGGCATGCTAATGGTTCGAAACTTGGTGCAGGAAGCACACACGTGGTCTGATGAAGAACCCCACATAAAGAGCCAAGCACACACCCAAAACAGTGATACAGAGGAACGGGGATGCAGATGGTGACTTGCTGTTAAATTGTAAAGTATCAGTAAGTATCTGAAGTTAAGAGGAACTCACAATTCAAGTTAGAAACTGGTTTTGAAACACTTTCTATGCATATGGTATGTGTAGCTAATGAACATATTTATATTGATAGAATATCCACAATCAAATACAGTCGAACACGTTCATTTGATATCTGGTATCACGGACGATTTCTATTAGATTGGATGTCAGGGTGATTGAATTAGGGATTCAAGCTTCACCCACCAGAAATTATTAAATACAGAGGTTTATATATATATTGCAATAAAAAAAATAATTTATAAGCACAAAGAAATGCAACATTTACTGCGTTCTTGGAATATGATATCTAATACCACGAAATGACCAATACAAATCACCCTTGATAATGTGTTTTATCATCCCATCATTTTACAGTTTGTTTGTTTTCTCAGCAAACAAACACTCTTGCAATTAAACATTTAGGTCCTAATGTGTAAAGTTGCTTATAGTTAAAAACACTTGAAGTCAACTTGTACGAGAATATTTAACAAGTAAAGAAACAACAACTAATAAACTGTTACCTTGACCGTGTTTGTCATGTGAAAAAATCACTGTGAATGAACTATTACCATGACCCTTGTTTATCAAGTCGGGTAATGGCCATCAATAATTTGTTGCCTAGACCGTGTTCGTTAAATAAAGAAATCGCCATAAACTGTTGTCATGTCTGTGTTTGTCAAGTAAAGAAAATCACTATTAATGAAGTATTTCAATGGCCGTGCTTGTAAAGAGAACTTTCTAACAATACATCTGTGGTTATTATTTAAATAAAATCTTTGTTTATAACTATCGTCTTTTCACCTAAAATATGTAGTTGGAAGCTGCTGATACAGATGAAGAAATTCTACATTAACATCTCTATAGCGCTGTATTATTTTAAACAATTTAAAATGAAAGGTTGGGCTAATATTAATGACGTACTAAAATATACAACAAACACCGTTTTACACAAACATAACAAGCACAAAAATTCGGTTTATTACTGAATATAAAGTTTCTTTTTTTTTAGGAATAGCAACCCTAAAAATAAAGCACTATGTAGCACCTTTCAAGTTACTATCACATTAGAATTATTTATCTCGTGCGTCCTTATCTTAACCCTATAACTGAAACTTGTTAACTACAATACAAGTTGCTGTTCACGTATGGTTGACCTCTCTCGAGCGGTAAGTCTGCGGATTTACAACACTAAAACCAGGGGTTCGATTCCCCTCGGTGGGCTCAGCAGCTAGCCTGGTGTGGCTTTGATACAAGAAAACACACACACACACACACACACACCTCTTGCATAGCCTTATCTCAATCCCATAAATAAAACATTAATTACAATTCGGATTATTATTTACGTTAGGCTTACCTCTTTCTTTTAGCCTAACTTCAACACTATAAATAAAACGTTTAAGTATAATTAAGATTACTATTTACATTAGGCTTACCATCTCATGTAATCTAACTTAAATCGTATAAGTAAAGCATTTTTAAGTATTCTGCAGATTACTGTTTACGTCAGGCTTATCAAGTAGCCTTATCTCATCTCTGCAAGTGAAGCATTAATACAATTCGAGTTATTACGCACGTTAGGCTTACCTCTGTCATGTGACCTAACTTCGATCCGATAAATAAAGCGTTGTTAAATTAGCCTAACTTTAACCCTATATATAAAGCGTTTTAAGAATAAATAAGGTTACTATTTATATTAGGCTTACCTCTCTCATGTAGCCCAATCTCAACCCGACGAATAAAGCGTTGTTAACTAGGTTGTGGTGAGACAACATTACAGCCTTGGGCAACCCTGTAGTGCCCTATGATGAAAACAAAAAAATCAACTACTTTTAGAAAGAAATGTACAAATAGGATAAATAATTGACAGTTCTACATCATCTATTTGTGTAAGCAAAAACGAAACCAAAACTAATATCTGTAGAAATTACCATATATATATCGAATAAATAATCTACAGTTATACTAATAAAGGACATACAGAATTCGGAAAAGAATCGACGGAACTGTTTACTTACCGACGTAAACTGTATGTTCGCAATATCGTCGAACGTCAGGCAAACATCGTTCAACGCTTGAAAATGTTGACTTTGTGGTGCTTCCATTGCTTCTTGGAAAGTGAAGGTCCCGCTACAGAAAGACAAGTTTTCACCGTAGCGTTAAGGTCATCCACGTATCATTGTGAATGGTCACTCGTACACTACCAGTGTTTTTGAGCACAATAACTATTAACTAAATCAATACCGATGATCCAACCTGTCGGTACTATAAATGAGATTAGTAGAAGATATGCAGACGAGATAGCTTGATGTTTGAACAAACGTATAAACAGATTTATAAAAACACCAGTGGTTCCCAATCTGCTTATGTTGCAGATCTTTTAATAAGAGACTGTCTGATCTATATATCTTGAGTAAAAATGTGGTTTATATTGATGGACAAAAGGAAAAACTGAGTAAGTAATTTCAGGTTGAGTCTAGAATTCGTATACGTTCAATCATGGCATGTGAAATAGGTTGGTAGCTCTTCAATTATAGATATGTGGCCATCGTTTTCTCCTAAAGGATTCTCGCGTATCTCAATGAAATTGTGTATCTCTATGAAAAGTTGTGAACCCTTTAGAAAAAGCTCCCACGTTATACCACAATGGTTGTTTTGATACATAGTTAGATTCTAGTAAAATGAAATAAAAAATGTCTTGTCAACTTACGGTTTGGCTTGAGATGAGATCATGATAACAGTGTCAAAACCTTTCACCCTAAAATAAAAATAAGGTAAATAGGTAATAAATGCAGCTCAAAGTTCCTTCACGACGTTTTCCATAATGTTACTATTGATACACACAATGTTATAGGTGTCAAGAATAAGTTATTAATGAATAGATAAAAATGAATTATTAAACAAATATCTACCACCAGCAATAGAAGCTAACAAACCATTAAACAGAAATTAACTACCAACAAGAAGAATAAAGTATTAAAATAATTTAAAACAATAAAGATCTAACTGAATATCAACTCATAAACAGTAAAAAATAAAATATTACAGAAACATCAACTGCCATTATCAACAAAATATAAACGTAGATTATTCGTAAGCAATAAATAGGTAACAACTTTCCTGTTGCTTTTCACGTGACCTGGACGACAGCTGGGTAGTTCCGGCACAATGTTACTTAGTATCTGGTAATAGTCCTGGGTTTTGAAACTGTCTGCTGATATAAGGGCGTGCATTCGAACCTGCATAAACGTCACGTGGATTTGAATGTTACGGAAATGAACTTTGATAAACAGAGAACTTGTACAGTTTTAATATATACTGTTCTGTTTTCTGAAACCACGTGGAGCACTTAAATACAGTTATTACAATTAAATGTGTAGTAGTTTGGTAATTGCAGGAAAAACAATATTATATCAAATTCTACTTATAATGACGAGTATCGAAGGAAAAAAGTAAAATGTTTGCCTCTAAGTATATACAAAGTTCAACGTCTGTAGCTGAATAAGTAAACATAACTTTCACTGGTGAAACTTACTTAAACAGTAATCATTTTTTTTTTTTAATCAGAGTTAACAGATGTTTAAAACACATTATTAAAACGTTAAAGTTCAGTGAATAGAAAATGTTGGACGTACCTTATGGATACAATGTTCTAATTCTTGTTCTTGTAAGGCCGGGTTTATATTTACCTGTCGTAAGAAAAATATGAGTTAAACTAAAACATTGTTGTATAGTATAATAACTGACAACAACAGAAGAAAGTTGGTGTATTGTTATGTCTTGTAGTAGCCAACCCAGTACATTTGCTGACAACAGAAATAAGTTGGTACGTTGCTAGGAAACTAAAACATTGTGTCTTGTCGTAACTTATCCTACGTACAATAAGTCAATTTCATGGAGGTTAATAACATTACTTATATTTACAGAAAGTTAGTTTTTATCATGAGGTTTGTTTGTTTCTGGGACTTGATTACTTTTCGTATAAACGATATATTAAAATAACCCTTACATAATTCAAACGAGCATAATATTTGACGTCACTGTTTATAAGCACGTGAATACAGACAAGTCCTCAAACATATTTCAACACTACTATCTTGATGTTACAGCAGATGTTATTGCATGAAATCGCCGAGTTTTAGCGACTGTGGTGTACTTCTTAGTAACGTTTGTTGTTCTTAAATCGTATTATACTCTGAACAATTAATAAACGTGTTTATAACACAAAGCGTCTAATATCGTGTAGAATAAACTAATGTTTAATTCCGGAATATAAAAAAAAAATATTGTTGGGTAGTTTAGTTTGAAAACTTAACAACTGGAGGCGCTCTTCGCTGTATACGTGTCATTCAGGTTAAAGTACGTGTGAGGGTGCGTTAAGCTTGGTCTTTCGATTTTACATAACTGAATTACTGCTATATCGGGAATAAGTTTATTGAGGTTAGAGCATAAAGGTTTGAGGTTAGAGCAATAAATTGCACATCGCCACGAGACACGCAGGAAATTGTCGTGAAGAGATTGATGGTTTTCTATTGTGGTGTTTAGTGGCTTTAATAGTGTTGAAAGGTCAAAACCGACGCTGTGGCAAAATAAGATCGGTTCAAAGAAATACATGATTCGTAATTAACACGTGATTAATTATAAATTTGAAAATGTTGCATAAATAGTTTTTAAAAATATGTTTTTTGTTAAGATTTAAAAGATTACCTGATAAGATGTTGGCTGAAGTCTCGCAACATTGGTTAATAATTAATTAGTGACTAATTGGAAAATAAAGATTACTTGGTTTGTTTACTTTTTGAATTTCGCGCAAAGCTACACAAGAGCTATCTGCGCTAGCCGTTCCTAATTTATGCAGCTAGTCATCACCACCCACCGCCATTTCGTGGGCTACTCTTTTACCAACGAATAGTGGGATTGACCGTAACATTATAACGCCCTCAACTGCTAAAAGGGCCAGCATGTTTGTGACGACGAGGATTTGAACCTGTGACCCTCAGATAAGGAATCGAGAGTCCCCTAACCACCCGGCCATTATTTTAAAGAGAGTTTTGTAACTTACGGGAAAATATATCAAACCGTTTTTTATGTGATGTAGGTGTTGATGAACGTGTTGGGATTTGAAACTTGGGTTAAAAAAAATAACTTTACATTTAAAAGAAATAAAAAAATCTCATCAGTGATAAGTCTTATGACGCAACAATTTGGGTTTTGACATAAAAACTAATTTTTAGCGTTTCTTTTAGCTTGCAACAGGTAAGAGGAATAAATAAAATACAGACAGTTTCAGTTAGTACAACGTTTCATATTAGTTGGAATTAGTAGCGTCATTCATGTTTAGTTGTAATTCGAGGGTCACAAATTCGAACTCTCGTCACACCAAACATGCTCACCCTTTCAGATGTGAGGGCATTATAATGTTACGGTCAATCCCATTCTTCATTGGTAAAAGAGTAGCCTAAGTTTGGCGGTAGGTGGTAATGGTTGTTGTTGTTTTGAATTAAGCACAAAGCTACACAATGGGCTATCTGTGCTCTGCCCACCACGGGTATCGAAACCTGGATTTTAGCGTGTACGTCCGCAGACATATCGCTGAGCCACTGGGGGGCTTTATAGCAAAGCCACAAAGGGCTATCTGCTCAGCCCACCGAGGGGAATCGAACCCCTGATCTTAGCGTTGTAAATCTGGAGACATACCACTGTACTAGCAGGGGGCAGGTGGTGATGGACTAGCTGCCTTCTCTCTAGTTTTACACTGCTAAATTAGGAATGGCTAGCGCAGATAGCCCTCGTGTAACTTCGCGTGAAATTAAAAAACAAACAAACAAATAAGCCTAAAGAGAAAAAAAAAACACGTGACAATCAAAACTAGCCGTTACGAAAAGTTAAGAGTTAGTTAGATACTTTGTGTCACTGCAGATAAAAATAAATTTCCACCGTATGTAATATTAAACAGGAAAAGATGTAATAGTTCGTACACAAAAAATGCACGAATGACATCAGAGTTAATGTAAGAGTGGTTTGGATATGTATGTCAGCCTGGTGCATTATTAAAGCAACAGAGCATGCTTGTAATGGTGGTCATCTCTCAGATAAAATCAAGAGTAGGTTAAGAAACAAAACCAGTGATCTAGTGATAATTCCTGGTGAAATGAAAGGTCAGTTGCAACCTCTTGATATGTCCATTAATAAGTCATTTAAAGATTGTATCTGTAAGCATTATGATGCTTGGCTGAATAAAGACAATCATGCTTTGACACTGAGTGATATAATAAAAATGGTATCAGTAATAGTGGAGTGGATTTCAGAAGGTTGGAAAGAAATGTCAGACGGTATTGTTAGAAAACTGTTTTTAAAATGTTGTTTATCCAATGTGTAAGATGGAACACAAGATCATATTCTTTGGGGCAGTAGTGAATCAAGTGATGAAGGTGTTAACTTCAGAATATAACAGTGAGTTAGAAGAAACACTAGAGTACAATAATGTATTAAATCAGAATGTTAATGAACATTTCCTGCACATTTTATTATATTTCATTTTAAATACATTATTAACAAGTCTGATTCGTTAATAAACAATTTTAAAACATATCTACTGCTTTTTAATCATAATCCAATTTAGTTTCTCCTGAAAATCCCTTTCTAAAAATTTGGGTGCGTTTTAAATTAGAGGTCGTCTTAAATTCGAAGTAATACAGTATATTTCAAAGTTTTACAGTTTCCTTCTCAATTACGTCCCCAGAAATTATTTGAAGTTATGAAATTGGCAACTGAAGAAAACAACTAAAGTGCAGTTGATTTATACATATATTATACTACTGGATTCACCATTCTACCAAAATTATCCAACGGTGGGGCAGCGGAAGGTTTACGGTCTCAAAATGCAAAAACCTGGGACTCGATCTTCACGGTGAGCAAAGATAACCAAACTTGGCTTCACTGAAAAACGAACAAACTTACCAAAATCATTCCCGCTCTGGCGGTGGCAAACTGAGTTAAAACCCATTCGTAGCAGTTGGGTGCCATGATTCCAACCCTGTCTCCAGGCTGAAGACCCAGAGCAAGGAAACCCGCCGCTAGGTGGCTTACCTAGAAGGTAATTAACAGTATAACGTTTATTTCATGTAATAATACAATATTTGTTGTTCATAACAGGAAAAACAACATAAAACCAGAAACTCTAGCCCTCTCCCAAACTTTGACCAGTAATGAATTAAATTAACACTGTTACAAATAACCAGATAACCAATAATCACAACAATTCAGGTCCCAGATAATCATTGGCTCCAACAATTTAGGTCCAACATAACTCATGATTCTATTGATTAAGTTTCAGATAATGATTGAATCCGGTGATAAAGGTCCAATTTTACCTACGATTCCATTGATTAGGTTCCATATGATAAGTGGCACCAACCATCAGATCCCAGGTAACCAGTGGCACCAACCATCAGTTCCTGTGGTTCCAGTCTCTACTTTTATCGAATGTTACTAAACAGACATGTTGATAACAAACATATCTTGACCAAGTAACCAGTTTTACACAAACTCCAACTAAACAATGTTCTATGTGCAATGATAAAATGCAGAACCATTTGGAGTCCACCAAAATGTGCAACCTTGTACACAACTAGGTTTCCAAGAACCATTAAGATGCTTTAAAAATTTCTCATTATTACAACACCAGAAAATGTTGATTACTTACGTCTTTTTGGAATTCACTGAAAGTTTTTCGAATCCCCTGGTGGCGAGAAACGAAAGCTAATCTATCACCTTCGATGTCCGCAGCATAATCAATAGTTTGACCAATTGTCATTCCCAAAAGTGGAACCTCACTCAAGCCATAGTTGTAACTATATTTTAGTTTACTCGAAACTGCTTCGAGATGTCTAAACAGAAATGAACAAATACGTAAAGATAAAAAGAGTTAAGTTTCCTAAACAGAAACTAATATAACAATGTTTAAGGAAGACCCATTGGTCAATCTCAGCTAAACTAAAACTACTAAATAAATAAAATACAAATGTTGAAGTCTGCCATTGTCATTCAAATACTATCACGTTAAGTTCACTTAAATTTACTGCCTTCACTACATTTGAAGGCAACCCCCATTTCAGAGCAGAACCACTGTTAGAACAATAAATACCACAATTTGTGAAATTTGTGTTATGTGTGTGGTTCGTCAAAGTCCACGAATTCTTTTGTTTCGGGCCTGTTCGCGGTGTGCTTTAATTGGTGTTAAAGATCAGCTGATATTTCAAAAGAAGGCTTTTCGTACCTTGAGGACTCTGATCGTTGGAAATTTAAAATCTAGATCGATAGAGTAAGGCTTCTAGTTTCAGATAGAGCTTTATGTTTTGGAATCTAATAGTTTTAGAAAATGACAATTTGTACTCTTAACTGAATATGTAACAGTTACAATATCAGTCGTTTATAGATGAGACTTTGAAAGACTACCGAAAGTGACTGTCAAAAGTTTAAATTAAAATGGCAGGTAAGAGTCTCTCTCAACTTAGATTATAAAAAGTAACGGCACAATGTAACTTGAGCTTCCTGCTGGTGACGTTAGGGTTAAGTGATAGGTAGCTAAGACTAACGGCCACGAACTAGAAATTTGTTGGACACGTAAATGCATAGTTATAAATTTTTAAAACCATAGGAAGTAGTAAATAATCATGTATATTAAAAAAATTAAAACTGCATATTTTCATATAACTTATACAGCGCTACCAAAGTAAAAGTTTATGACTAAACTAGTTGGAAATCCTGTTCTCTGTGTAGAAGTTATGTGAGTAAATTCATGAATAACGAAAGGTTATCTTACGACACAAGATTGCTTCACTTATATGTAATTGGAAGAAAAATAAAATACAGCAAACACGCTCATAGAAACTGCAAAACACAGAATATGAACCACAATTTTGTATAGACTGAACAAACCATCGTAGTGAAGATATATCAACTGGGTCGAAATAATGGTTAAAAAAAAAAAAACTCGCAAAAACACTCATAAAAACCACAGTATGCAAAACTGAAAAATTGGACCAAATGAACCTTCTTACAGATCCATCCACAACCTGCGAAGTATTTACATGATCGTACAACAAACAGTACTACTATACAGTAAATCTTGTCTAACCCGGAAACTGCAGAGGGCAGAAACATGTACAATCGAAAACTTCGCAGTATTATCTAAATTTAAGATTTCTTTTATAAAAGTCCCTCTATATGGCGGAACCTGCGTAACGAGGACGAAGAGCAATATTTCACCAACTTAATCTGTCAACAAGTAGGTTTAGAACCTGAGTAAGGCGAAAAAATGTTTGACAAAATATTAATTTCTTATTTAATCAATAATTACTTTGAATATTGATAAATTATTGTTTAATTAATATATTTTTATAATATTAATAAATTCTTGGACATTTTGTAACAGTAAGTAGTGTTTGAATATATTCTGTTCTTTTTTCCTACCGTCGCTATTCTAAAGAATGATTGACTGTACTTTTGGTCGCATTTACTGATGGAAAACTGGAGAAACCAAAAATAATGAATAAAAGTGAAAATCCGTGCTGTTTCAAAAATTTAAGGAAGAATCAACTTCCTGTAGAAAGTGAAAAATAAAGTGTGGATGATAAGTGTTATATTTGAGAAATTTTTAAATAAATTAAACATAAGAATAAAACAAGAAAATATAAATATTCTACTTTTCCTAGATAATGCAACTTGTCACCCAAAAGTTCAACTTTCAAATGTTCGTTTAGACTTTCTACCTCCATGTACAGCATCAGTTCTACAGCCACTAGATAATGGAATTACACAGCGTATAAAACTGAAATACAGAAAATTGATGCTTCAGCATATTATTACAAACATAGACAACTGTAAGAGAGCATCTGAAATGACCATGAAAACTGACGTGTTAGATGCAATTGCATTTTGTAGTCATTCAATCAAATGCGTGAGAGATGAATGCGTAATTAAGTGCTTTCAAAACTGTGGATTGATTCTTGATAATGGCGGAGATTTTGGAGAAGTTGTTTGTTATGACGATTCAAGTGAAATCCAAACTCTGATTGATACAGATGATTCTGTGAATGTGGAAAGTTCTGTGAACGTTGAAAGGAATGTTTTAACACAAACTGATTTAAAATCTGTAATAGAATCTCAAGATGGTAACAGTGTGAGAGATTCAGAAGATGAACAAAATGAAAAAGACAGTGAGGAAATATAAATTCGTACTTCATCGCCAGTGTTAAGTTATATTAATTCTATCAAATTGTATGTAAAAATGAAGTGGAAAATGAACTTCATGAAAAGGCCATAGAATTGTCGTTCTCTTAACCACACGAGAAAGTCCGTTAAAAAAAAAAACACGAAACAGTTGAAATTGGACATTTTCTTCAAATAAACTTAACATTTTGTGTACTTGTGTATATTTTGAATGTCTGATTTTATTCTTATTCTAATAAATATAACATAAACAGTATAATAACTTTATTTACAAATGTCTTACTTCCCTTGAGTCAAGCAAGTATAACGTTCCGCTCAAAAATTATATATAATTAAGGAAAGCTTAAGCCAGAAAGTTTACTCTGTCCCGTGCGATTCTGCCTTACAGGTTTTACTGTATTTATTTAATAATATATTTTTCAGCTACCGTTTCTATAATAATATATTTACAGGTAAGTTCATGTAACAATATACTACAGTCCAAATTAAATAACAATGTTTACAGCTATATTCATGTTTACAACAGTATTATAAAACTATTGATACCTATACACGCTAAGTTTCATTCTGTAAGAAAAGTTTAATCTACAAAATAGTTTTAAAAATATATAATATTCTTCAGGGTTATAACTTTTCGGTTTCAGATAATGTTAGGTAGAAACAACTATACAAACTAACTTTTCGGTTTCAGATAATGTTAGGTAGAAACAACTATACAAACTGATTAGTCACGTGCTTCTTTTTATTTTTTCAGAGAGAAGTTGTGAAGAGTGAATTATTGAAAAAGAAATTACTTAACCTTCGATTCATATATATTTATCTGGAACGTAAATAGCTAACTATATTATGACAAAACTTAGTTCTCAGAGTTGTGGATGACGTCATAATCTCGATACACCGTAAACATCTTTTAATCAACTCCACTTCTAACCATTCAGCAAACGCAAACTAACGTGGCAGGGGTTTAATTTAGAGAGAGAGAGAGAGAGAGAGAGAAGTCTGAAGAATTCTCTCTCTCCAACAGGGGAGGTCAAGAACTTTGTGGTTTAGTTCAGAGAGATAGATAGAGAGAGAGAGAGAGAGAAATCAGAAGAATTCTCTCTCACCAACAGGGGTGATCAGGAACTTTGTGGTTCCTCTTCGTCCCCTCACATGAAAGATTATTGAAATTAGCAGGGAAGGGAGGTTTGTTTTTCTTTTATTTCGACTTTTTTTTTGGGGGGGGGTGAAGTTTGTCATTATATTGTTGAGCGAGACAAAGGTAGCACTGGAGAAACCAGCCAGACCAGATCCCGAAAAGCAGATGTCAAAGTGGATACGAACATAAACGCGAAACGACCCGATTCAGGGCATGGCAATACAGTTGCCTTGACTAGGTTCCAAAGATCCAATGTGCAAGGTTTGGCTCTGGGGGAAACAGGAGTGCCCCGAGAAAACCCACTTTCACAGGACAGGTGCCAAAAGATTTACCTGTCCCTCAACAAAGTTGCACGACAAGTTTTTAATGCTGTGAAGGTGACCTGCACGTGCTATAGCACGTCAGGCTTAACACTTCAATTGTGTTAAATAGCTAAACGACTTAGATGAACGAAAACTGTGCTAATGAGCGACTACTGAATTGTGTGCTTGTTTATGTTAGTTTACGTTAATTAAAAACACAAACAATGTTCAATACAAATTCGTTAACTTAAAAAGTTTTCCTCGTTTGCATTAATTACATCGAGAGAGAAAAAAAAAAGTCCAATCAGCGCTGTTTCAAAAACATTGAATTTTCCTTGGAGTTGTTAAAACATAACTGTTGTTATGGCTGTTTCAGTGCATTGAAAATAATTTAACTTTCTCTTACACAGGGAACCAACAGCTATTCCAGTAAACCTGTATAAATAGATGGACTGTTAATCCGTTGGTTACGGCAATACTTATGAAACGCTGTTCATTTGGAAGTTTCTGATTGATTAGAAAGTCGTGTCGTTATATGTTTGTGATAAGCCAGAGATATGTGAATAGCTTTTGGTATAATAACAATGTTATAAAATAGTGGAGTTAGGAAACTTCCGTTACTCTTAACAAGAATCATTGAATCCCCTGCTGGAATCGTATGTTTTCAAGAATTATCTTCAAACTTCATAGACGTAGTAAGTCTTCTGAGCATTTCTATGGCAGAAATTGGTTATTAAGAACCAACAAACAATAAAGAAACTAAACCACGATCTCAGGAAAACACATGCTCAAGAAGTCTTATTATAAACTAAAAAAAAACAAACCATAACTCAAGGCGTTTTCAAAAATAAACCTTTCTTTTTTGGCCCTGGGGTTATGGATTTTTATCATTTTAAACAAAGAAACGAAGTAACTCTGAAACAATATTTTTAAAATACAACATAAATATCGAGAAATTTTACCTGAACCGTTTCACATGAATCGGAACAGCATTTCGAACTTGAAGTGATGACCTAACGAAATGACTAATCATAGCACAGACATTTAGCCCTGAAAAATTCAGTTTCATCATATCGAGGTGGTCTGATAACTGACTTGTGGCTCCAACGATTAATACCTTCAGGTCTGCCCAAACTTCCTGTAGACAAGAGTGCACTAAAATAAAACCTGTGCTATTTTTAGCAATTGCAGGTTCATTGTATCGTAAAATTTAAAATGGGACGAAGTAAAACTAAGAAATTATTATTGCAATTGCCGATTGTGTTATTATACTTTGAAAATAAAAAATGTATCAACCAAATTCATTACTGGGTGCTGTCACCTCGTGGCCTTTTAAAGAACTAGTATATACCAATTGAAGTGAGAGAAACAGAAGATTTCTCCAACACGAAATTACAGTGTAGGTAGCGTTGGTAAGTTTGTTTGTTGGCTCTACACATTGTACAACTAGTGTTTCTCACACTGATGGTAACGAAACTAATTTTAATGTTATCGGATTTATTGCTGAGTCATCAGAAGATTCGTACTATAGCGAACTAAAAGTTTCAATAAATAGTGCTTTAATGTAACTTTAAAATAAAACTAGAATTTATGTATTACATGAAAAATCCAGCCGTTTAATTAAATGTATTTTTACTGTCTGAAAGTAATTTGAAGAAAAGGTAGCATAATTTACTAAGCTGATAGTTAAATATATATGCAAAAACGGCTCGTTTGGGTTGAGAAAATATTTTACATAGAAGAGCGAACAACGTTTCGACCTGACGATGACCAAAGAAGGTCGAAAAGTTGTTCGCTCTTCTATGTAAAATATTTTCACAACCCAAACGAGCCGTTTTTGCATATATATTTCTCTACAAGTGGGTTTTCTTGACATCACTAAGCTGATAGTTGTCCTCTCCATCTTGGTGAGTTCTGTAATCAATAGCGCCCTATTCGTGTATAAAAACTTCACTTTTCGCCCTCTAGTGAATATATTAAACATAATATAAGGTGAAGCAAAATTTGCTTTTTTGTTTATACGTCTTTATAGCCATCTAGTGATCGAAAATATACCTAGAATTACATTTGTGACATTTATATACAACTTTGTAAGAATAATTTTTCTGTATTTATATCAGAAAATATTCTCTTATGAAATTCGTAAATATTTTCGAATATCTTTCGGCTAAGGTTTGTGAAGTGGTTCCCGCGATTTACATTTAATATTTGTTTGTTTGACTGCCTAAATAATGTAATCCATATTGTTTGTTTTGGAACACTGAATTTAATTTGTTTAGTATTAAAATTACCACAGAATAATTAAGTGTGACATATCCTGCGATTTAAACAAGGCTCACGGTAAGCCAGTGGTAAAACTATGGTCTTACAGTTATTAAATACGAAGATCATTTTCATGCAGTGGACAAAATGTCTATTGTTACAATACAGCCCACCAATGAAATCAAACAAACTATTACAGCTTCAACGTCACGTTAAAGATCAAACGTGATACGTTAATTACTGTTTTATAAAATACATCACTTTTATTCATATATTAGAAAGGCAGCAGTATATTAAATAAAATTGTTAGATTTTCTAAAGGAACAAATGAATTCATTCATTTTAAAATAGCAATAAATCACTTTCATCAAATGCTAAGCTTCGAAGTGAAACAAAAATATAAGTTAATTAAATTCTCATAAAAACATATTTTAAAAACTTATAATTAAAATACAAGTGACTTAATATATATTATAAAAAATTCATTAACTTTTTTAAAACTTATGGTTAAAATACAAGTGGCTTCATATAAATCATAAACATTTTATTAACTTTATTAAAGGAGAAAATAATAAATTATTTCTTAAAACTGTACAAAATGTCGATTAACAAAATGACAGTCTCATGATATTTTAATCAAAGGCCCCAGTATTTCATGACACTTCTAAAGTCAAACTGGAATATGTACTACTAATAATTAATGTAAAGTAAAATTGAAATATGTACTATTAATAATTAATATAAAGTAAAACTGAAATATGTACTATTAATAATTACTGTAAAGTAAAACTGAAATATGTACTATTAATAATTACACTTCTAAAGTAAATTGAAATATGTACGATTAATAATTACATTTCTTAAGTAAAACTGAAATATGTACTATTGATAATTACACTTTTAAAGTCAAACTGAAATATGTACTATAAATAATTACACCTTCAAAGTCAAACTGAAATATGTACTATTCATAATTACACTTCTAAACTCAAACTTAAATATGTACTATTAATAATTATACTTTTAGAGTCAAACTGAAAAATGTACTGTTAACAATTACACTTCTAAAGTCAAACTGAAATATGTACTATTAGTAATTATACTTCTATAGACAAACTGAAATATGTACTATTCATAATTATACTTCTAAAGTCAAACTGAAATATGTACTATTAATAATTATACTTCTAGAGTCAAACTGAAATGTGTACTACAAATAATTGCATTTCAAAAGTCAAACTGAAATATGAACTATTAGTAATTATACTTCTATGGACAAATTGAAATATGTACTATTAATAATTAGACTTCTAAAGTCAAACGGAAATATGTACTATTAATAATTATACTTCTAAAGACAAACTAAAATAATTATTATTTATAATTATACTTCTATAAAGAAACTGAAATATGTACTATTAATAATTATACTTTTAGAGTCAAACTAAAAAATGTACTGTTAACAATCACACTTCTAAAGTCAAACTGAAATATGTACTATTAATAATTATACTTCTGAAGACAAACCAAAATAATTATTATTCATAATTATACCTCTATAGAGAAACTGAAATATGTACTATTAATAATTACACCTTCAAAGTGAAACTGAAATATCTACTATTGATAATTAGACTTCTGAAGTCAAACTGAAATATTTACTATTAATAATTATACTTATAGAGACAATCTCAAATATGTACTATTAATAATTATACTTCTAAAGTCAAACTGAAATATGTACTGTCAATAATTATACTTCTAAAGTCAAACTGAAATATGTACCATTAATAATTATACTTCTAAAGTCAAACTGAAATATGTACTATTAATAATTATACTTCTAAAGTCAAACTGAAATATGTACTATTAATAATTATACTTATAGAGACAATCTCAAATATGTACTATTAATAATTATACTTCTATAGACAAACTGAAATATGTACTATTAATAATTATACTTTTAGAGTCAAACTGAAAAATGTACTGTTAACAATTACACCTCTAAAGTCAAACTGAAATATGTACTATTAGTAATTATACTTCTATAGACAAACTGAAATATGTACTGTTAATAATTATACTTCTAAAGTCAAACTGAAATATGTACTATTAATAATTATACTTCTAAAATCAAACTGAAATATGTACTACAAATAATTGCATTTCAAAAGTCAAACTGAAATATGAACTATTAGAAATTATACTTCTATAGACAAATTGAAATATGTACTATTAATAATTATACTTCTAAAGACAAACTAAACTAATTATTATTTATAATTATACTTCTATAAAGAAACTGAAATATGTCCTATTAATAATTATACTTTTAGAGTCAAACTGAAAAATGTACTGTTAACAATTACACTTCTAAAGTCAAACTTAAATATGTACTATTAGTAATTATACTTCTATAGACAAACTGAAATATGTACCATTAATAATTATACTTCTAAAGTCAAACTGAAATATGTACTATTAATAATTATACTTCTAAAGTCAAACTCAAATATGTACTATGAATAATCACACTTCTGAAGTAAAATTGAAATATGAACTATTAGTAATTATACTTCTATATACAAACTGAAATATGTACTATTAATAATTATACATTTAGAGTCAAACTGAAAAATGTACTGTTAACAATTACACTTCTAAAGTCAAACTGAAATATGTACCATTAATAATTATACTTCTAAAGTCAAACTGAAATATGTACTATTAATAATTATACTTCTCAAGTTAAAGTGAAATATGTACTATAAATAATTACACCTTCAAAGTCAAATTCAAATATGTACTATTAATAATTACACTTCTAAAGTCAAACTTAAATATGTACTATTAATAATTATACTTTTAAAGTCAAACTGAAATATGTACTATGAATAATCACACTTCTGAAGTAAAATTGAAATATGAACTATTAGTAATTATACTTCTATATACAAACTGAAATATGTACTATTAATAATTATACATTTAGAGTCAAACTGAAAAATGTACTGTTAACATTTACACTTCTAAAGTCAAACTGAAATATGTACTATTAGTAATTATACTTCTATAGACAAACCTAAATATGTACTGTTAATAATTATACTTCTAAATTCAAACTGAAATATGTACCATTAATAATTATACTTCTAAAGTCAAACTGAAATATGTACTATTTATAATTATACTTCTAAAGTCAAACTGAAATATGTACTACAAATAATTGCATTTCAAAAGTAAAACTGAAATATGAACTATTAGTAATTATACTTCTATAGACAAACTGAAATATCTACTATTAATAATTATTCTTCTAAAGTCAAACTGAAATATGTACTACAAATTATTGCATTTCAAAAGTCAAACTCAAATATGTACTATTAATAATTATACTTCTAAAGTCAAACTGAAATATGTACTATAAATAATTACACCTTCAAAGTCAAACTGAAATATGTACTATTAATAATTATACTTATAGAGACAATCTCAAATATGTACTATTAATAATTATACTTCTATAGACAAACTGAAATATGTACTATTAATAATTATACTTTTAGAATCAAACTGAAATATGTACTATTAGTAATTATACTTCTATAGAGAAACTGAAATATGTACTGTTAATAATTATACTTTTAATGTCAAACTGAAATATGTACTATTAATAATTATACTTCTAAAGTCAAACTGAAATATGTACTACAAATAATTGCATTTCAAAAGTCAAACTGAAATATGAACTATTAGTAATTATACTTCTATAGACAAATTGAAATATGTACTATTAATAATTAGACTTCTAAAGTCAAACGGAAATATGTACTATTAATAATTATACTTCTAAAGACAAACTAAAATAATTATTATTTATAATTATACTTCTATAAAGAAACTGAAATATGTACTATTAATAATTATACTTTTAGAGTCAAACTGAAAAATGTACTGTTAACAATTACACTTCTAAAGTCAAACTGAAATATGTACTATTAGTAATTATACTTCTATAGACAAACTTAAATATGTACTGTTACTAATTATACTTCTAAATTCAAACTGAAATATGTACCATTAATAATTATACTTCTAAAGTCAAACTGAAATATGTACTATTAATAATTATACTTTTAAAGTCAAACTGAAATATGTACTATGAATAATCACACTTCTAAAGTAAAATTGAAGTATGAACTATTAGTAATTATACTTCTATATACAAACTGAAATATGTTCTATTAATAATTATACTTTTAGAGTCAAACTGAAAAATGTACTGTTAACAATTACACTTCTAAAGTCAAACTGAAATATGTACTATTAGTAATTATACTACTGTAGACAAACTTAAATATGTACTGTTAATAATTATACTTCTCAATTCAAACTGAAATATGTACCATTAATAATTATACTTCTAATGTCAAACTGAAATATGTACTATTAATAATTACACTTCTGAAGTCAAACTGAAATATGTACTATTAGTAATTATAATTCTATAGACAAACTGAAATATGTACTATTAATAATTATACTTCTATATACAAACTGAAATATGTACTATTAATAATTATACTTCTAAAGTCAAAGTGAAACATTTATTATTAATAATTATACTTCTAAAGTCAAAGTGAAATATGTAGTATTAATAATTATACTTCTAAATTCAAACTGAAATATGTACCATTAATAATTATACTTCTAAAGTCAAACTGAAATATGTACTATTTATAATTATACTTCTAAAGTCAAACTGAAATATGTACTACAAATAATTGCATTTCAAAAGTAAAACTGAAATATGAACTATTAGTAATTATACTTCTATAGACAAACTGAAATATCTACTATTAATAATTATTCTTCTAAAGTCAAACTGAAATATGTACTACAAATTATTGCATTTCAAAAGTCAAACTCAAATATGTACTATTAATAATTATACTTCTAAAGTCAAACTGAAATATGTACTATAAATAATTACACCTTCAAAGTCAAACTGAAATATGTACTATTAATAATTATACTTATAGAGACAATCTCAAATATGTACTATTAATAATTATACTTCTATAGACAAACTGAAATATGTACTATTAATAATTATACTTTTAGAATCAAACTGAAATATGTACTATTAGTAATTATACTTCTATAGAGAAACTGAAATATGTACTGTTAATAATTATACTTTTAATGTCAAACTGAAATATGTACTATTAATAATTATACTTCTAAAGTCAAACTGAAATATGTACTACAAATAATTGCATTTCAAAAGTCAAACTGAAATATGAACTATTAGTAATTATACTTCTATAGACAAATTGAAATATGTACTATTAATAATTAGACTTCTAAAGTCAAACGGAAATATGTACTATTAATAATTATACTTCTAAAGACAAACTAAAATAATTATTATTTATAATTATACTTCTATAAAGAAACTGAAATATGTACTATTAATAATTATACTTTTAGAGTCAAACTGAAAAATGTACTGTTAACAATTACACTTCTAAAGTCAAACTGAAATATGTACTATTAGTAATTATACTTCTATAGACAAACTTAAATATGTACTGTTACTAATTATACTTCTAAATTCAAACTGAAATATGTACCATTAATAATTATACTTCTAAAGTCAAACTGAAATATGTACTATTAATAATTATACTTTTAAAGTCAAACTGAAATATGTACTATGAATAATCACACTTCTAAAGTAAAATTGAAGTATGAACTATTAGTAATTATACTTCTATATACAAACTGAAATATGTTCTATTAATAATTATACTTTTAGAGTCAAACTGAAAAATGTACTGTTAACAATTACACTTCTAAAGTCAAACTGAAATATGTACTATTAGTAATTATATTACTGTAGACAAACTTAAATATGTACTGTTAATAATTATACTTCTCAATTCAAACTGAAATATGTACCATTAATAATTATACTTCTAATGTCAAACTGAAATATGTACTATTAATAATTACACTTCTGAAGTCAAACTGAAATATGTACTATTAGTAATTATAATTCTATAGACAAACTGAAATATGTACTATTAATAATTATACTTCTATATACAAACTGAAATATGTACTATTAATAATTATACTTCTAAAGTCAAAGTGAAACATTTATTATTAATAATTATACTTGTAAAGTCAAAGTGAAATATGTAGTATTAATAATTATACTTCTAAAGTCAAACTTAAATATGTACTATTAATAATTACACTTTTAATGTCAAACTGAAATATGTACTAATAATAATTACAATTCTGAAGTCAAACTGAAATATGTATTATTAGTAATTATAATTCTATAGACAAACTGAAATATGTACTTTTAATAATAATACTTCTATATACAAACCGAAATATGTACTATTAATAATTATACTTCTAAAGTCAAAGTGAAAAATGTAGTATTAATAATTATACTTCTAAAGACAAACTAAACTAATTATTATTTATAATTATACTTCTATATACAAACTGAAATATGTACTATTAATAATTATACTTTTAGAGTCAAACTGAAAAATGTACTGTTAACAATTACACTTCTAAAGTCAAACTGAAATATGTACTATTAGTAATTATACTTTTATAGACAAACTGAAATATGTACTGTTAATAATTATACTTCTAAAGTCAAACTGAAATATGTACTATTAATAATTATACTTCTAAAGTCAAACTGAAATATGTACTACAAATAATTGCATTTCAAAAGTCAAACTGAAATATGAACTATTAGTAATTATACTTCTATAGACAAACTGAAATATCTATTATTAATAATTATACTTCTAAAGTCAAACTGAAATATGTACTACAAATTATTGCATTTCAAAAGTCAAACTGAAATATGAACTATTAGTAATTATACTTCTATAGACAAACTGAAATATCTATTATTAATAATTATACTTCTAAAGTCAAACTGAAATATGTACTACAAATTATTGCATTTCAAAAGTCAAACTGAAATATGAACTATTAGTAATTATACTTCTATAGACAAACTGAAATATGTATTATTAATAATTAGACTTCTAAAGTCAAACTGAAATATGTACTATTATTAATTATACTTCTAAAGACAAACTAAAATAATTATTATCTATAATTATACCTCTATAGAGAAATTGAAATATGTACTTTTAATAATTACACCTTCAAAGTGAAACTGAAATATGTAGTATTAATAATTACACTTCTAAAGTCAAACTGAAATATCTACTATTGATAATTACACTTCTAAAGTCAAACTGAAATATGTACTATTAATAATAATACTTCTAAAGTCAAACTGAAATATGTACTATTAGTAATTTCACTTCGAAAGTCAAACTGAAATATGTACTATCAGTAATTATACTTCTATAGACAAACAGAAATATGTACTATTAATAATTATACTTATAGAGACAATCTCAAATATGTACTATTAATAATTATATTTCTAAAGTCAAACTGAAATATGTACTACAAATAATTGCATTTCAAAAGTCAAACTGATATATGAACTATTAGTAATTATACTTCTATAGACAAACTGAAATATGTACTATTAATAATTAGACTTCGAAAGTCAAACTGAAATATGTACTATTAATAATTATACTTCTAATGAGAAACTAAAATAATTATTATTTATAATTATACTTCTATAGAGAAACTGAAATATGTACCATTAATAATTACACCTTCAAAGTGAAACTTAAATATGTAGTATTAATAATTAAACTTCTAAAGTCAAACTTAAATATCTACTATTGATAATTACACTTCTAAAGTCAAACTTAAATATTTACTATTAATAATTATACTTCTGTAGACAAACTGAAATATGTACTCTTAATAATTATACTTCTAAAGTCAAACTCAAATATGTACTATTAGTAATTTCATTTCGAAAGTCAAACAGAAATATGTACTATTAATAATTATACTTATAGAGACAATCTCAAATATGTACTATTAATAATTATAATTCTAAAGTCAAACTAAAAAATGTACTATTAATAATTACAATTCTATAGATAAACTGAAATATGTACTATTAATAATTACACTTCTAAAGTCAAACTGAAATATGTACTATTATTAATTATATTTCTGTAGACAAACTGAAACATGTTTTGTTAATAATTATACTTCTAAAGTCAAACTGAAATATGTACTATTAGTAATTATACTTCTACAGACAAACTCAAATATGTACTGTTAATAAATATACTTCTAAAGTTCAACTGATATATGTACTATTAATAATTATACTTCTATACACAAACTGAAACATGTACTATTAATAATTATACTTCGAAAGTCAAACTGAAATATGTACTATTAATAATTATACTTCGAAAGTCAAACTGAAATATGTACTATTAATAATTATACTTCTAATGACAAACTAAAATAATTATTATTTATAATTATACTTGTATAGAGAAACTTAAATATGTACTATTAATAATTACACATCTAAAGTCAAACTGAAATATGTACTATTAATAATTACACTTCTAATGTCAAACTGAAATATGTACTATTAATAATTACACTTCTAAAGTCAAACTTAAATATGTACTATTAATAATTATACTTCTAAAGTCAAAGTGAAATATGTAGTATTAATAATTATACTTCTAAAGTCAAACTTAAATATGTACTATTAATAATTGCACTTCTGAAGTCAAACTGAAATATGTACTATTAGTAATTATAATTCTATAGACAAACTGAAATATGTACTTTTAATAATAATACTTCTATATACAAACTGAAATATGTACTATTAATAATTATACTTCCATATACAAACTGAAATATGTACTATTAATAATTATACTTCTAAAGTCAAAGTGAAATATGTATTTTTGATAATTAGTGTAAAGTCAAGCTTTCAGTTCGTTAAATGAAGGAAAAATTTACTTTTTCACAAGAAATGTATTGTACAGGATTAAATTTGGAATCTCCGTACTGATATTTGTTTGGAAGATTTGTATAATCATATTATATCAAAATCAAAATATTATACGATTCCTAAATTATATTTCTCGGGATTTAATAACGTTTTCCCTTTTCTATATGCAAAAACGGCTGTTCTGGGCCCAGAAAACACTTCAAATAGAAGAGCGAACAACGTTTCGACCTTCTTCGGTCATCGTCAGGTTCACTTCTATTTGAAGTGTTTTCTGGGCCCAGAACAGCCGTTTTTGCATATAAAAGTTCTCAACAAGTGGGTTTCTCGACATCACTGATTGTTTTCCCTTTTCGTTTTTCGTTCAAAATTAATTTTTATTATCAATCTTCTGGAACCGAGATACAATCAAAGCTAGCGCCATCTCTTGTCAACGTTTTCCTTTACCATCATTAAGAGCAACAACGGGAAAATTGTCAATTTCGTTAAAAACCTTTGACATTCTACTCAAGATATGTTGATGATACGTTTGTTGTGTTTTATAATTCTCAACATGCAAGTCAGTTGTTTAAGAACATCTCAATAACTAACGTAAAAACATAATGTGTTGAGTTTCAAGGTGTTTATACATCATCAGATGTGTTCAGATTCATGATGTTTATACATCATATAATATGCACATGTTCATGGTGTTTACACATCATATGATGTGTACATGTTCATGATGTTTATACATCATATAATATGCACATGTTCATGGTGTTTATACATCATCAGATGTGTTCAGATTCATGATGTTTATATATCATATAATATGTACATGTTCGTGGTGTTTATACATCATATGATATGTACATGTTCATGGTGTTTACACCTCATATGATGTGTACATGTTCATGATGTTTATACATCATATAATATGCACATGTTCATGGTGTTTATACATCATATGATGTGTTCAGATTCATTATGTTTATACATCATATAATGTGTACATGTTCATGGTGTTTACACATCATATGATGCGTACATGTTCATGATGTTTATACATCATATAATATGCACATGTTCATGGTGTTTACACATCATATGATGTGTTCAGATTCATTATGTTTATACATCATATAATATGTACATGTTCATGGTGTTTACACATCATATGATGCATACATGTTCATGATGTTTATACATCATCAGATGTGTTCAGATTCATGATGTTTATATATCATATAATATGTACATGTTCGTGGTGTTTATACATCATATGATATGTACATGTTCATGGTGTTTACACATCATATGATGTGTACATGTTCATGATGTTTATACATCATATAATATGCACATGTTCATGGTGTTTATACATCATATGATGTGTTCAGATTCATTATGTTTATACATCATATAATATGTACATGTTCATGGTGTTTACACATCATATGATGCGTACATGTTCATGATGTTTATACATCATATAATATGCACATGTTCATGGTGTTTACACATCATATGATGTGTTCAGATTCATTATGTTTATACATCATATAATATGTACATGTTCATGGTGTTTACACATCATATGATGCGTACATGTTCATGATGTTTATACATCATCAGATGTGTTCAGATTCATGATGTTTATATATCATATAATATGTACATGTTCGTGGTGTTTATACATCATATGATATGTACATGTTCATGGTGTTTACACATCATATGATGTGTACATGTTCATGATGTTTATACATCATATAATATGCACATGTTCATGGTGTTTATACATCATATGATGTGTTCAGATTCATTATGTTTATACATCATATAATATGTACATGTTCATGGTGTTTACACATCATATGATGCGTACATGTTCATGATGTTTATACATCATATAATATGCACATGTTCATGGTGTTTACACATCATATGATGTGTACATGTTCATGATGTTTATACATCATATAATATGCACATGTTCATGGTGTTTATACATCATCAGATGTGTTCAGATTCATGATGTTTATATATCATATAATATGTACATGTTCGTGGTGTTTATACATCATATGATATGTACATGTTCATGGTGTTTACACATCATATGATGTGTACATGTTCATGATGTTTATACATCATATAATATGCACATGTTCATGGTGTTTATACATCATATGATGTGTTCAGATTCATGATGTTTATACATCATATAATATGTACATGTTCATGGTGTTTACACATCATATGATGCGTACATGTTCATGATGTTTATACATCATATAATATGCACATGTTCATGGTGTTTACACATCATATGATGTGTACATGTTCATGATGTTTATACATCATATAATATGCACATGTTCATGGTGTTTATACATCATATAATATGTACATGTTCATGGTGTTTATACATCATATAATGTGTACATGTTCATGGTGTTTTTACGTTTTTTTCGCATTTAATGGTAAGACAATGTTACACAAATATACACTACATGGCCAAAAGTATGTGGACACCGCTTCTAATTAGTTGGTTCAGCTATTTCAGTAACGCCCTTTGTTAACATAAGCATAACATCAAGCATACAGCCATGTAGTTTACACAGACAAATATTGACAGTAGAATTGGTCATACCGAAGAACTCAGTGACTTTCAACGTGCCACTGTCACAGGATGCCACTTTTCCAACAAGTCAGTTTGTCAAATTTCTGCCCTGCTAGAGCTGCCTCGGTCAACCGTCAATGCTGTGAAGTTGAAAGGTCTAGGAACAACAACAGCTCAGCCACGAAGCGGTAGGCCACACAAGCTCACAGAACGGGAATGCCGATTGCTGAAGCGCGTAAACATCGTCTGTCAACAGTTGCAACACTCATTATCAAGTTCAAAACTGCCTCTAAAAGCAACGTCAGCACAAGAACTGTTCGTTGGGAGCTTCATGAAATGGGTTTCCATGGCCGAGCAACCTCACACAAGCCTAAGATCAGCATGTACAATGTCAAGTGTTGGCTGGAGTGATGAATCATGCTTCACTATTTGGCAGTCTGACGGACTATCTGGGTTTGACAAATGCCAGGAGAACGCTACCTGTCTGAATGCATTGTGTCAAGTTTTGTGGAGGAGGAATAATGGTTAGGGGCTGTTTTTCATGGTCTGGACTAGGCTCTTTAGTTCCAGTGAAGGAAAATCTTAATGTTCCAGCAAACGATTATACTTTGGAGAATTGTGTGCTTCCAACTTTGTGGCAACAATTTGAGGAAGGTCCCTTTCGTTTCAGCACGACCATACCCTTGTGCACAAAGCGGGGTCCATAAAGACATTGTTGGCATGAAAAAAACGTGACTGGCCTGCACAAACCCCCGACCTCAACCTTATCAAACACCTTTGGGATGAACTAGAACGCCGACTGCGAGCCAGACCTTCTCTCACAACATCAGTGTCGTACCTCACTATTACTCTTGTGGCTGAATAGAAGCGAATCCTCTCAGCCGTATTCCAAAATCTGGTGAAAAGCCTTCCCAGAAAAGTGGATACTGTTATAGCAGCAAAGGGGATGCCAACCCCATATCAATGCTCTTGGTTTTGGAATGAGATGCTCAACAAGCCATATCGGTGTGACGGTCGGGTGTCCATATACTGGTCACATTCCAGGAACAAAAAAAGAAGTGTTACTTTCTGATATAATTATTTTATTATAAGCGACATTATAAACATTTTGATTTAAATATTTACTTTCTAGAGGGCGCATAACGCTAATCTAAATATTTCATTCAATATGAAAAAACAAGAGAACAAAAATAAATACGAAAATCAGTGAGTAATCCATGAATTATCCAGTTCAGTGATAATAATGACAGTTTTATTCAGTTTCTGGTCCATTAGCGACGAATTCTGCAAATTTATTTGTAAGTTAGACTTACATATCATCACCCTCAGAATTTTTTTTAGAAGCGATGCTTGTGCATTTACGCCTACCGCTTACGTAAAAGTGAACATAGCCTGTAGCAAAACTATATCGAGGATGTAAATTAACTTTTTATTGCCAATGGATTGGACTTGGCGTTGTTTGTACAAAACATTGTAAAACGACCTATCCAACGTTAGAATACAAGACCATATTGTATTTCAGACATAATAAAACAATGATTGCGTTCAGAAAGTGTTAAGTTCCGTGATGCTAGAACAATTGTCGATAACTACAATCAGGCTTCTTAGATCCCAGTTTGGGCGAGTCATAAACGACTAATTTTATGTTACGTAATGCTACTACGAGATGGCAGCACTAATGCGTAATAAATGGATAGTGGTTTACCTAACCAGTCATCATATTTAAGTATTGGAATTGTCAAGTTTACTGGAGAAAGGTGTGCGAAGATTGTGGAGAAGGACGGAGTACTGTGTGATCCACGTTTTTAATTACAGCTTCTATGTAAGTACCACACAAATACAGCGAACTTAACTGCGGAATAATTATGTTAGAAAGGAGTTTCTACAAACAGTGCCCACAAGATACTTATAATTATTCACCGTCATTTCATTATCGGGTAAGTTTTTTGTTTTTTTTCTCATATCGTTTTCTTGTCGGTTACATGTTATGCACTAGACTTTCTCCCAGTTATTTGGGTCTTAAAAACCATTGTTATTACAATAAAGACTAAACCGAGAAAAGTTTATTGCTCGTTTTAAAAAACACATTTAAAGAACGAACGATACGAAGGTTCTAAACAGCTGTAGTTAACTTCTCCACAACGTTTCTTCTTTTTCTTAATATCACACCGTCATGAAGTCAGCTCTTATATTTGTCTTATTGTTGTGTTTCTAAAACGTCTGTATCAACACAATCAGAACTGATTTCCGTCTGACATCATTGTTATCATCAATATAAAATAACTGAAGAGAGCAATCAATATTAGTTTAAAGGATTTTTCAGTTCTTTCATAATACTATTGTCTCAACTAAGTTTTATACACGACAATTTTATTTTCTAGAAAACGGAAAACCTAAAACGTTTAAATAATCAAGTAATGACTTATCTTCGTACCTTCTACAACACAGATATATTTGTTTATAGTTTTTATGAAATATATTGATATCTTGTATAACACATATATATTTATTAATAACCTCGATGATGTATCTTGATAAATAGTAGAAATGAGATATATTTATTTATATCCTTGATAACGCGTCTTGATGACTTGTTAATACTTATATATTCAAGTATAACCTTGATGTCGTATTTCCATAACTTTAACAACCCAGATATATTTGTCTATAACCTTTATTACATATGTTCATAACTTGTTGAACAGAGATATGGTTTATTTATAGCCTTGGTGTCGTATCTTGGTAACTTGTACAATAAAAATATACCTATTTATATCCTTTATCACGTATCTTGATAAACGGTACAACTTAAATAATTTGTTTACAACCTAAATAAAATATCTTAATATCTTGCAAAACACAGATATATTTATTTACAGCCTTGGTGATGTGTCTTGATTTCTTCTACAATACAAACATAGTGGTTTGTAACCTTGATGACGTATTTTGATACATTTTACAATACAGATGTATTTATTTATAATACTGATGACGTACCTTGGTAAATAGTACAACACAGATATAAATTTTTATAACCTTCATGACGTATCTTAGTAAACAGAACAACACGAAATATTCATTAACAATCTTTATACCATATCCTGATAGATAGTAGAACACACGTATCTCCATTTGTAACGTTGATGACTTAACTTGATACATTGTCCAACACAGATATATTTATTTATAACTTTCATGAGGTATCCTGATATCTTGTACAATAAAGATATACTTATTTATAGCCTTGGTGGCGTATCATGATAACTTCCAGAACACAGGTATAATTATTTATAACCTTGATGACAGATACTGAAAAATGGTACAACACAGACATATCTATTTATAACCTTGATAAAGAATCTTTATGAAAATTAGAACGCAGATATGTTTATTTATAACCTTGATGACATCTTGATAAACAATACAAGACAGATATACTAATTTATAATCGTGATGACGTTTCTTGATAACTTGTATGACACAGATATGTATATTTTTAGACTTGGTGACGTATTTTGATAACTTGTATAACACAAATATGTTTTTTCTATACTTGGTGACGAATCTTGATAACTTGTACAACAGAAATATATTTATTTATAATATTTATGACGTATCTTGATAACCTATACAACAGAGATATGTTAATATATAATATTTATGACGTATCTTGATAACCTATACAACAGAGATATGTTAATATATAATATTTATGACGTATCTTGATAACCTATACAACAGAGATATGTTAATATATAATATTTATGACGTATCTTGATAACCTATACAACAGAGATATGTTAATATATAATATTTATGACGTATCTTGATAACCTATACAACAGAGATATGTTAATATATAATATTTATGACGTATCTTGATAACCTATACAACATAGATATGTTAATATATAATATTTATGACGTATCTTGATAACCTATACAACAGAGATATGTTAATATATAATATTTATGACGTATCTTGATAACCTATACAACATAGATATGTTAATATATAATATTTATGACGTATCTTGATAACCTGTGCAACATAGATATGTTAATATATAATATTTATGACGTATCTTGATAACCTATACAACATAGATATGTTAATATATAATATTTATGACGTATCTTGATAACCTATACAACAGAGATATGTTAATATATAATATTTATGACGTATCTTGATAACCTATACAACATAGATATATTTATTTATAACATATTTATAACTTTATTATAATACTTATAACGTTTTGTGTCAAAAAGTGTTACGTATGCAGGTTATCTCAATAACATTCTATATGACACGTTTTAGTAACAGTTAATATTGTGAAATATAATGTTCTACAAACGAGATTAGTGAACATTCTACGGTGTAAAATGGTAAGGCTGAATACCAGTATTAAAAACGTGATTTGGTTCACAGTTAACATTTATTAATCTTACTTTTTGAGTTTAGGTAAAACATTTCTGTTTCATTGATTGTGATAAATCCTGATTTTGTTATATGATGTTATTTACGTTTGGATGTTATTTCCTGGTATTACTTAGGGTATAATATAACGGCATTCTTTGTCAACACTGAGGTAATTTAATCACTAGAAAAAAAAGAGAGCATTTTCTTTTTGGATCATTTTCGTTTTCTCGAGAAATAATAGTTTCATAAGTCCTCTCAAAGAAAGTAAGACATTGAAAAAGTCAATATTTTGTTACTTATTTCATGATAAATCAATGGCCCCCCAGTGGCTCAGCGGTATGTCTGCGGACTTACACGCTAAAATCCGGGTTTCGATACCCGTGGTGAGCAGAGCACAGATAGCCCATTGTGTAGCTTTGTGCTTAATTCAAAACAACAACATGATAAATCAATGCTGTGTTTAGGGTTAACGATATGTACCTAAGTTTCATGTATTACTGAAAGGTGTGTTTTAGGGTTAACGGAGTGTACCAAAGATTTCGTAAATTAGTTATCGCTGAGGTGCAGGTCAACGTTTCTGCTTTTTTTTTTTTTTAGAAGGTCACGTGATGCAATATACACACATTGAACTGAAATAAATTTCAGTTAGCCGGTAACGTGACGACAGCCATTCCGTTCAGATAAACAGTCTAAGTTAGGAGAATATGGAAACAATCGTGAAAAGTAACGACATTTTTTTAAATGTTGACCGCTTTATTCTTTACCAACAAGCAGCCCTCATTGACAAACAAGTCACGTGCAGCTTGTTTTACCAGCCAATCAGGGCCGTTGTCGTTAAAGTGAATCTTCTAGTGGATCAGTTTCCGTCAAATAAGGAAGAAGAAAGGCACAGTTTAGTTGGCCCTCTGCTGGGAGGGTTAAGAACTACTGGTTCATTCTTAAATCAACGAACGACTCTTTACTGACGCATGAGTGTTAACACGTAAGTACAGTTACGACAGGTTGTTAAGCTTAGAGTCGATTAACCAAACGAATAACCGAGTGATCACGAGAACCAACAGTGCAAGGTTTCTAAAACAACGAACAAACTCGCACAGTACATTTTCGTATCGTCTTATTCGTCCTCGAGCGAGAGTCCGTTGGGGGCCCTACGCGATGGATAGAAATTCCTTCTTGTCTGCTTACAACTTCAGGGTGTTTGAAGACGACCAGATTGTGCCTGACTGTTCGCTGCCAACGAGAGTAGATGGTGTGAAACCTGTGGCTACCACAGGGTGTGTTTATCAGGTAAAAAAGTTCGTTTATTTCAATATCCAACAATTACGACCTACTTTACGTGTGGTTACAAATGAAAGAATAGTAGACATCAAATTAAATAGTGATACAGACGGCATGTGCACCCAATTTTAACCCGGTAGAAAGATTCTGTTTTGAATGGGGTAATAAGGATTTGTGTGAAATTATTACGGAAAATTCTGTTTTCATGGCAAAGGTTAACGTGACTGCATGCCGTCTATTACTGGTAGCCCCTATGACTGATACTCTCTATCACTGGTACTTTCTATCACTGGTACTCTATATCACTGGTAGCCCCTATTACTGGTACTCTCTATCACTGGTAGCCCCTCTCATATGTGCCGCTGTCTCTGTCTGGTGGTGATTTTATTTGTTGAATACGTTAATTACATTAATATACAGATGTGGCATACACGACAAACTGTGTTGTAAGGTTTAATTACGTTATTATACAGATGTGGCAGACACGATAAACTGTGTTGTAAGGTTTAATTACGTTATTATACAGATGTGGCAGACACGATAAACTGTGTTGTAAGGTTTAATTACGTTATTATACAGATGTGGCAGACACGATAAACTGTGTTGTAAGGTTTAATTACGTTATTATACAGATGTGGCAGACACGATAAACTGTGTTGTAAGGTTTAATTACATCATTATACAGATGTGGCAGACACGATAAACTGTGTTGTAAGGTTTAATTACGTTATTATACAGATGTGGCAGACACGATAAACTGTGTTGTAAGGTTTAATTACGTTATTATACAGATGTGGCAGACACGATAAACTGTGTTGTAAGGTTTAATTACATCATTATACAGATGTGGCAGACACGATAAACCGTGTTCTAAGGTTTAATTACGTTATTATACAGATGTGGCAGACACGATAAACTGTGTTGTAAGGTTTAATTACGTTATTATACAGATGTGGCAGACACGATAAACCGTGTTGTAAGGTTTAATTACATTATTTACAGATGTGGCAGACACGATAAACCGTGTTCTAAGGTTTAATTACATTATTTACAGATGTGGCAGACACGATAAACCGTGTTCTAAGATTTAATTACATTATTTACAGATGTGGCAGACACGATAAACTGTGTTGTAAGGTTTAATTACATTATTATACAGATGTGGCAGACACGATAAACTGTGTTGTAAGGTTTAATTACATCATTATACAGATGTGGCAGACACGATAAACTGTGTTCTAAGGTTTCTCAGATAACACAAATAATGTAAGCCGTTTTCTGAGTCACTAAACACCTTGGCGTGACCTTCTAAAACTGGTTAAAGAAATCTTGTGTCGCAACTTTCTGAAAGGAGTTGAGGAAAACATGTGTCGTAACAATCGAAAACGGCTATGGCAATTATGTGTCGTAACCTTTAAAAAGTAAAGTAACACGTGTTGTAACCTTATAAAACGGGTTAAGTAAAGCATGTGTCGTAACTTTACAACACAGGTTGAGGAAAGCATGTGTCGTAACTGAACAACACAGGTTGAGGGAAGCATGTGTCGTAACTTGACAACACAGGTTGAGAAAAGCATGCGTCGTTACCTTCTAAAACGGGTTAAGTAAAGCATGTGTCGAAACTTTACAACACAGGTTGAGGAAAGCATTTCTCGTAATATTTTGAAATGTGGCCACATTGAAAGACGTTACACGAGCAGGCATGAATAACATGTTTGTTTTCTAGATTTCCAAAACGTAGTCCTAATTTAAGTTCCAAGAATTTCCTGAACTACTTATTACGTGACTTTGGATGTTGATCACTCGAACGTAAGCTTTAGTTATTATAATCCACTAATAGTTACTTTAGAAGACCAATTTATATACAGCGCCCTGTTTTTCAGGTCCGTAATTGTAGAAATTACGGCCAATTATTAAGCAAGACGAGTCTCATTAGATGCTAATTCAAAAGTGTTTCACAGCAGGTCCACGTTGTGATGTATATATATCGTGTTAGATCACATGGAAATTAGTTCTGCATCTGTTTTTATTTGTCTAGTGAAAAGTGAGCATTCTAACTCAACACTGCCCAACCAAGAGACCAACACAGCTCTCGTGTTGTCTGGGGAACAGCGCCCTCTAAGAACGATGCCCCTCGAAACTGAAAATATTGAGAGAATAAATCTTGGAAAAATATTCTTACAAACTGTTCTTAGTAAAGGTGGTAGTTTTAAACGATCTCAGAAATATTTCTACAAACTGTTCTTAATAAAACTAACAAACCCATCACAGGGGGTAGTTTTAAACGATCTCAGAAATATTTCTATAAACTGTTATTTATAAAACTAACAAACCCATCACAGGGTTTGTATCTTGTCTCACGAACATTGTACAGAAAGAGAACGAAATTGGACTTAGGTTGTCATTCTGTGAAATATTTTCAAAAGCGCCTTAGTTTATCCTTTTATTCTCGTACTAAATTGTTTGAATTACTGATTGTTGATCCTTCTGTCAGAAGTAAGTTTTCCAGCTTACAACATTAAAATCCTGGGTTTAATTCACATTTTCGGAGTTTTAAAAACTGTGATAGTTTAATAAGAGAAAGTTGCATTAACTACTCCACTGCGAACCATTAACTGCTACAGTGTGAACCATTAACTGCTCCAGTGTGAACCATTAACTGCTACAGTGTGAACCATTATTTATTTTCAACATTCATTCATTTTAAGGATTCGAATATTTCACCTATAGTGAGAATTGTCAGATGCTTTCAGCTTACTGTACATAAAGCTGAAAAAATTATAATCGGACTGACGGACACAACGTTCCAGATTTTTATTGATCTGTCAAAAGAAATTGTGTCGTAAATGGTGTGATGGACATCTTTAGTTCCAGATGTCAATTGATCTAGTAACAGATACCGTGTGGTAATGGGTGTGATGGACATCTTTAGTTCCAGATGTCAATTGATCTAGTAACAGAAACCGTGTGGTAATGGGTGTGATGGACATCTTTAGTTCCAAATGTCAATTGATCTAGTAACAGAAACCGTGTGGTAATGGGTGTGATGGACATCTTTAGTTCCAGATGTCTATTGATCTAGTAACAGATACCGTGCGGTAATGGGTGTGATGGACATCTTTAGTTCCAGATGTCTATTGATTTAGTAACGGAGGTCATATTCACTAGCCCTATATATGACAATCTTTAATTAGATAGCAAGACTGTCTATCACCGGGCCTATGTGTGACTACTTTTAGCCAGCTAGCAGGACTGGTATTGACCAGCCCTATATATGACAATCTTTAATTAGATAGCAAGACTGTCTATCACCGGGCCTATGTGTGACTACTTTTAGCCAGCTAGCAGGACTGGTATTGACCAGCCCTATATGTTCAGCCAGATGGTAGGATTGACTGTCACTTTTATAACCTTCCCACAGCTGAAGTTCAGCGGTTCTTACTTTATTCGTTTCAGTTCTCAGATGGACACGCTAACCACCTACATCATGGTTCCTTGATGTCGGACTTGGATTTTCTCGTATAATTGTCAGTAAAGTAAATATTCCGATTAATGTTACACTTCAGATGTATTTCTTAACGATCACAGATTATATTCAAGTGGCTGTACAGCCGGATATTTGAACATATTATGGAACATTCCGGAGGATTATATCAGCTCAAGAAGAAAACATCTGGCCGATCAGCAAAGGATATTAGGTATTTGTATGTTATTCTAGACGGGAAGACGGATAGAACATATTCTGGAGATAAAATCAGACGGAGTGACGTACATGGATAAACCGATTGAACATGAATACTTACGTCAGGAAAATACATTTACTTGTTACCAGTCATAAGTTTTATTTACTTCAAGTCGTATCTCCGTTAGCTATTCGGAAATAACTGTGTAAGAGAATTGGTCTGTCGGATTCCACTCCGTAACAAATTTCAATTTTTTTAATGTCTGAGATCTTTCCCCATACAACGTATCTTTTCTTAAATATAAGGAGAAAGTCCTGTCTTTCTTATGCTGCCTGCCCCGCGTGTACCCTTAGTAATTCTCCTCTGTATCTCCTCACGAGACTGAAACGAGGGAGACTCGAGGAAACGAAATTAGTGTCAACGCGCGCAATTTGTGAGAACCCAGCCACGTGGAGCACGTGACGATGAATGTTTAGTCAGAATTTGTAACCGTTATTCCTTCATTGTAAAAGAAACCTAGGTTTCTTTATAATAGTCCAACTATCAGCTACGATTCACAGTGACTCAGTCTAGAGATATTGTTTTAAAACTAGTGCAGCTGTCGTAAGACTAACTACTATTTAGCGGTAATTGTGAGGGATTGTAACGCTAACATTTGGGTAACCACAGGAAATATAGCCCACTGTACAGCTTTGTGCAAACTGACAAAGAGACCTTTCAACTTTTTAAAATAAAAACCGTCTTTTCGGACAAGTCTAAAGTATTCCTTTCGTAGTAAATGAAATGAGGACCTGAGGTGTTTCGTACGACTACGAACAAACGTAACTTGGATATTTTAAAGAAATACCGAAGCTGTGTCTAAGTTAAACAAAATAGCTAATGATTCTTTACATCTGGACTATTTAAGTCTGGATCTGACATTTACTTAGATTAAAAATGAAAATTAAAGGTTCAGTACGAACATAGAGAAGACGACTTCTGGTCGTCTCTCGTCCTCAAGCTGTTTAAAGATTTGCTACACCAATTTTTATGACGTCAGGTTATAAGTTTCGTCACCATATGTTTCAAAGGGCAGGTAGGACCGAGTAGATTGAAAGTCGTCCCACGGTAGAATTTCATTTACTGCGGGACTTCGAATAAAAGAAGGCGGAAGTCACGTGCTCGTGAGAGTGACTTGAGTCGTGAGATAGAGGATGGATACTGAAAGCCCGATAAATACGACATTTTACAATAGGCGACTAAAAAGGAGCATTGGGAATGTTTATTCATCGCCGTAACCTGACCGTCAGCCCCGATAAAATGCTTTTTTTTACCGCTGTGTTACATTCATCTACCGTACAATGGACAGGCTTATGAATTGTAACCACGTGCTTCTTACGATACCTCCAATACCTAAGGTGACTGATTCTTATTATCAAGATGAGAAGTGTCCCCCCCCCTAACCCCTTTACCACACAAGACTTGTTGCTGGTTCCCGGGCTTTTCTCTCGTCTTATTTTCTAAACTGTATTCGGTAGTGTAGTTTCGGTAAACCTCGTCAGAATATCACTTAGCCAGTCTCTCGTATAGTCGCATTTCTTTACTGGATTATTAGAGTTTACATATTACGATTCGTAAGTTCTTGTGGTTAACAACAGAAGTTATTTCAGCCGGTGCCGGCAAAATATAGTACCAAATTATAAATGTTAAATACAGAATAATACTTGTAAAGCCAAAGTACGTAAGCTGTGACTCAATTCTTCTTCAACAAGACTGGCTTCCTTTCTGTAGGTTGACTAACTTGCTGTAGTCGTTCCATTAAACAGACTGTCAGTCCTTCTTTAACAAGACTCGGCTTCCTTTCTGTAGGTTGACTAACTTGCTGTAGTCGTTCCATTAAACAAACTGTCAGTCCTTCTTCAACAAGGCTTAACTTCCTTTCTGTAGGTTGACTAACTAGCTGTAGTCGTTCCATTAAACAGACTGTCAGTCCTTCTTTAACAAGACTCGGCTTCCTTTCTGTAGGTTGACTAACTTGCTGTAGTCGTTCCATTAAACAGACTGTCAGTCCTTCTTTAACAAGGCTTAACTTCCTTTCTGTAGGTTGACTAACTAGCTGTAGTCGTTCCATTAAACAGACTGTCAGTCCTTCTTTAACAAGACTCGGCTTCCTTTCTGTAGGTTGACCAACTTGCTGTAGTCGTTCCATTAAACAGACTGTCAGTCCTTCTTCAACAAGGCTTAACTTCCTTTCTGTAGGTTGACTAACTTGCTGTAGTCGTTCCATTAAACAGACTGTCAGTCCTTCTTCAACAAGGCTTAACTTCCTTTCTGTAGGTTGACTAACTAGCTGTTGTCATTCCATTAAACAGACTGTCAGTCCTTCTTTAACAAGACTCGGCTTCCTTTCTGTAGGTTGACTAACTTGCTGTAGTCGTTCCATTAAACAGACTGTCAGTCCTTCTTCAACAAGGCTTAACTTCCTTTCTGTAGGTTGACTAACTTGCTCTTGAGATACGTATTATCCTTTGAAGTTTTTCCTTGATTTAAAGTTGAAAAGAACACGTTTTTATCTAACTGTAAGTAACATATCTCTCTGACTTTAAGTAACAATGAACTCTTCTCTCTGACTTGAAGTAACAATGAACTCTTCTCTCTGACTTGAAGTAACAATGAACTCTTCTCTCTGACTTGAAGTGACAATGAATTCGTCTCTCAGATCTGATGTAACCATGAACACGTGTCTGATCTGAAGGGACACAAACCATTTCTTTTTCTATGATCTGAAGGGACAATGCTTACATTTTTCCCTGTTCTAAGCTTACATATCGTATGTATATTTTCGTTTTTTTCTCCAGTATTTTAGGAAGTTACTCATTTTAATTTTCATGTTAAAATATGTTTCCAGCCTAAGAACGAACTGGACACGTATCTGGGACGGCATGAGTGGGGTCGGATGCCGGAAGGCTTGCCACAAAAGCCCCGACGAGAAAGTGCTTCACAAGTGGACGAATTCTTCGAAGAACAGACAGAGTTTGTTCCTAATAACCACATAGGTGTTGCTGTTGTCGGCTACAGCATGTACGGGTCCACGGCCCAAAGTGTTCGAGGTATGAACGGGTTTAACCACGATGTTCGAGGATGTCAGCCTCCCCACTTCGGTCGTCCGTATCACCATCATTATCACCAAACAAGCGGTTATGGGTATCCCAAAACTGACGACGAAATATTCCTGAAACCTACGCCGGTGTCAAGTCCTGAGGTGAAGTCGTCTTTCTGGGAAGACGTTTCCGTAACCATGAAAATGGAACCAGAAATGGAAGCCATCAAATCCGAATCCGTTCCGTTACCGTCCTGCCCCTATACTCCAGTCGAAGTAACGGACAAATCTGCAGACATGCAAGGACTGTCACATGGCCAATTTCTTGTTAACACCTTGCAGATGTCCAGTCCGATGTCATCGTCAGATGCACCGAGTATGACGTCGAGAAACAGTATACAAACTTACAGGTTCCTCCGAGGACCCATTCAGTCGCGGGAATGTCTGCCTCTTACTCCTCCAAACTCTGAACCAGGCAGTCCGTCCACAGAGACGTACTCTGTGAGTCGCCGGACACCCCCACCTCCGTACTCAGTATCATCTCAGACCACTACATTACCGGCGACTCTGGCGTCCAACCTTCACTCGAGTAATAAGTTCAACCGAAGAAATAACCCGGATCTGGAGAAAAGACGGATACATCACTGTGACTACCCTGGTAGGTATTGAAAATAAATAAATAGCACTTTATTTGTAGTCACGTACTGGTAAGTATAACAGAAATAGCACTTTATTTGTAGTCACGCACTGGTGAGTATAACATGAATATTACTTTATTTGTAGTCACGTACTGGTAAGTATAACAGGAATAGCACTTTATTTATAGTCACGTACTGGTAAGTATAACAGAAATAGCACTTTATTTGTAGTCACGCAGAAATACGGATGTCACTGGAAACTGGACGTGACACCAAGGAAAAACACGTCTGTCACTTATATTATTTATCTATAAAATTACCGGCCAGTAGTTAAGGCACTACACTCGTAATATGAAGGTCGCGGGTTCGAATCTTTGTCACACCACATATACTTGCCCTTTCACTCATGAGAGCGTTATAATGAAACTATCAATTCCAATTCCGTAAATTAGTTGGTAAAAGAGTAGCCTAAGAGTTGACGGTGGGTGGTGATGACAAGCTGCCTTCCCTTTAGTCTCACACTGCTAAATGAGGAGCAGCTAGCGCAGATAGCCCTTGTGTAGCTTTGCGCGAAATTCAAACCAGACGTAACCTTAAGGTTACCGAAGTACTTGTCCACCGTTTGAAATCGATGGGGCCAACATACATCACATTCAATGATTTATTATATTTTTCAGTGTAACTTGTAAAATTTAATCAGAAGTGGATGAAACCATTCAAAGTCGGAGAAGTCCAACAGCAATTAGGAGAAAAGGTTAATTTCAATATTAAATATATTTTTATCAGTTTCTTGTGTGAGTTGTATGTTTCCAGTGGCCTCCGAAATAAGCAGTCACTCACATAGTTATACACGAACAATATAGAAGTGTGTTAAATGAACCTAGAACGCTGTATGTAAGTTATTCTAACAGAGTCCATTTTCATTATCTTGAATAAAGAATATTTATACCGGGAAGATTAGTTCTGATACCGGGAAGATTAGCTCTGATACCGGGAAGATTAGTTCTGACACCGGGAAGATTAGTTCTGATACCGGGAGGAAACGTGGGAGACACAACAATTGGTCTGTCATGTTTTAATTTCAAAAATTACTAAAATAAGTACATTCCTAGATACTTCCAACATGCATGGTAACCGTACTCAATTTAATAAACCGTGTTATGATGTGTCTTTCCTGGGATAATTTTATACAAATATCAGGTTTCTTTAGTTGGATTTCAACACTTGATGGTTATATTAGGTAAAAACGGATATGTCGTCAACAGTTTACGGTCATATAAGGTAAAATCTAATCCTAGGTCTTTTATCACACAGTGTTAATATTTTATGTTTCAACTCTGCGTAGTAATACATTTCTACTTACAAACAAAAAATACCAAACACAAATTATACTGTAAATGTATCTGACAAAGGCAGGGGGAACAATACAGAAAATGTTTGTTTTCTGCAGTAACTGCGGTCTCTGTTATTGCAGCTAATACACCAGAGGGCAGTAGGATAGCATATTCTTCGTTCCAACGCCTAAAGCTTATTTGTATGTCAGGTTCCATAAAGTTTCAAAAGGAACGATCACAACGGGAACTCTTGTAAAACCTGCAATAAAATGGTATATAGCTTGACAAAACAACAACCGTGCCGGTGTTATATAGCTTGACGACAACAACAACCGTGCCGGTGTTATATAGCTTGATTACAACAACAACTGTGCCGGTGTTATGTAGCTTGATGACAACAACAACCATGCAGGTGTTATATAACTTGATGACAACAACAACTGTGCCGGTGTTATATAACTTGACGACAACAACAACCGTGCCAGTGTTATATAGCTTGACGACAACAACAACCGTGCTGGTGTTATATAGCTTGGCGAAAACAACAACCGTGCCAGTGTTATATAGCTTGATGACAACAACAACCGTGCCAGTGTTATATAGCTTGATGACAACAACAACCGTGCCGGTGTTATATAACTTGATGACAACAACAACTGTGCCGGTGTTATATAACTTGACGACAACAACAACCGTGCCGGTGTTATATAGCTTGATTACAACAACAACCATGCCGGTGTTATATAACTTGACGACAACAACAACCGTGCCGGTGTTATATAGCTTGATTACAACAACAACTGTGCCGGTGTTATGTAGCTTGATGACAACAACAACCATGCCGGTGTTATATAACTTGATGACAACAACAACTGTGCCGGTGTTATATAACTTGACGACAACAACAACCGTGCCAGTGTTATATAGCTTGACGACAACAACAACCGTGCCAGTGTTATAAAGCTTGATTACAACAACAACCGTGCCGGTGTTATATAGCTTGATTACAACAACAACCATGCCGGTGTTATATAGCTTGGTGAAAACAACAACCGTGCCAGTGTTATATGGCTTGGCGAAAACAACAACCGTGCCAGTGTTATATGGCTTGACGACAACAACAACTGTGCCGGTGTTTTATAGCTTGATGACAACAATAACCGTGCTGGTGTTATATAGCTTGACAACAACAACAACCGTGCCGGTGTTATATAGCTTGACGACAACAACAACCGTGCGGGTGTTATATAGCTTGACGACAACAATAACCGTGCCGGTGTTATATAGCTTGACGACAACAGCTACACTTCCGGTGTTATATAGCTTGACAACAACAACAACCGTGCCGGTGTTATATAGCTTGACAACAACAACAACTCTGCCAGTCCATTTTCCTTTTATTTATTCTGGTATTTAACGTTAAAGTTCTTAATGAAGATTCGTCTACAGATACGAAAGTATTTCTTTACCAGTACCTCCGAAGGCTTATAACGCTAAAAATCGAGCTTCGATACTTTTGGTTGGAACAGCTCAGATTTGGTTAGTTTTGTGCTTTATAACAAAGAAAATAGTAAACACGATGTCTTTCCAACTTCGTGCCTTCATTGTTATGTTGGATGTTTATCATGGGTTGAGTTTACAACCATTTGGACTGATAGATGAGAAAGAACATTCAACTTGCATTGTGAGATTTCACTGACACGTTTCGAAAACCGTTGATATAAAAGAAAGGAAAAAATTTCATTCTGTGGGTGTGTTATAAGAGTGAATCCTTGGATTCATAGTCCCGGTACACGATAATAATTCCACTATCAAGTGCTGCCCCCTCGTTATTACTTATAGTGTTACTATAAGTTATTAATGTGGGTATGTTGTTTTATATTTTCAGGCTGTACAAAGGTTTATACAAAAAGCAGTCATCTAAAGGCCCACCAACGTATCCACACAGGTATGTGTTCCCAGTTAATTCTAATTTTTTCTAGTTATGGAGTTGAAATGTTTTGATCGTTGTTACGAACCTTAACTAGAGACGTCGTGTATTACACTTTAAATGGAGTTGTTATTGGCTTCACTTTAATATATATGTTATCCGTACAACATCAGATCACACAAAAAAGAAATAATTTTACGAAGTTACCGAATATGAGAAGACTAATCAATTTAACTTACAAAATATAAGTTTTTCAAACTTTACTAAGAATTCACAGTTTCGTTTTGAAGTTAGTTACTGACGATGTAGTACATTTTATTATCAGTTTCATATGAGGAGACTTCTATTTTAAAACAGTACAAGTAAACAAGTGTTTAGGGCTTCTCTTCCGATTTATGCTGAAGGTTTCTGTCAGCTTTTCTGTTTTTACAAGTTTTTATAAAGGTTAAATTTAAAATTAAAATTTCCAGTTTAAGTTCTTGTTATTTTTAAAATAAAAATACTAATTTATTGTTTCCCGTCACATCCTAACAGAGTTAGATTATCTTAGTGAGGCTTAGATTATTTAATGGTAATATTAGGCCTAGCTGACTTTTGTACGATACGAGATGCAAAAACTTCTGAATTCGAGGGCCCGGCCTGGCCAGGTGTTTAAGGCACTCGACTCGTAATCCGAGGGTCACGGGTTCGAATTCCCATAATACCAAACATGCTTGCCCTTTCAGCCGTGTGGGCGTTATAGCGTTACAATCAATCCCACTATTCGTGGGTAAAGAGTAGTCCAAGAGTTGACGGTGGGTCTTACACTGTTAAATTAGGAATGGCTAGCACAGACAGCGCGAAATTCAAAATAAACCAAACCAATCCGAATTCGAGAATGCTGACACGAGTTACACTTGTTTTAAAAATAAATCTTGTTTGGTGTTGAATCTGGAACTTGTATCGAAATTCACCAACAGTCGTTTTTTGTTAAATTTTGGTTTCTAAGAGAACAGTTCTGTGGACGAAGCATATAGTGAGTGGAATGTTTTTAATAACCTTGGATTTTAGTGTTTGAACATTGTATATCATTTATTTCGTCGAGAGAAATGCTTTACGTTTTACTTATTCCTCTAATTAACAGTTGACAATTCATTAAAGCTACAAAAAGTAAAGTAACTACTCGTTTTTTATTATGAATGTTTAATTTTTATCATATATGCTGCACCTTCATGAAGTAAAGAATAATCCCATGTTTCCATCCCATTACTGGCGTTCTTCATTCTCGGCAGTTTCCACCCACCACAAATAAATATTTCAAAATTAGAGATGGCGAACTTTGTAGAGTAGGATATTTTGTTTATTTGGATCCTAAAAATCGATAAAAGTGCGGAACCTAATTTCGTTCGGAGTGTCGAGAGATCACTGATATGGACAGCCCGAGAGAGAGGGATATAGCCCGCTGGCAGTCCGGATACCTACAGCTATGAAGACCGAGCTGTGGATTGTGTCGGTCAAGTTGCTTTCGTTAAATGTCAGCTATCTCAAGTTTAGGGCGTCTTCAGGCGTTTGTATTGCACGTGCCGAACTGCTAGATACAAGAGAATCTGATATAGCCTGAAGAGTTTCTTATCTCGCTTGGAATGTCTGTCTTGACCTGCAATAGTACGAATAACACTCATAACCGCTACGCACTGAGGCTTACCAGCAAAAGACCGATAGGCCGACCATAAAATGAAACAGCAGGGAGGTAAAGTCGTTCATCAGGGTGAATTAGCTGTTTGTCATTAGGTGCTAGCTCCAATCTATATAGATGTCACCTCTAGCCCCTCATTTAGCCCTTGTGTAGGGAAACTTGTTGTTTGGCATTTCCTGTCGTTTGTCAAGTCAGTATGCAACGTATCAATCTACAGGCTAAAGCCAGCGACTGTGGGGTCGTTGCAACCCCACAGACGTCATGGGGTCAGATGGCCCGTCAGTGACTGGAAAAGACAAACCTAGAGAAACGGACGTAAATGTTGTAAACATTTACATGTACTAGGTAGAAACGTACAAGAAACTCTGATGTTTACCTTCTGATGTATTCATCCTTCATATAACACTAAATCTTACTTGCTCAGTGTCACACTCCACCAACACTGGGTTTTCCTTAAGTGCAAGCCTAGAGGGTATTACTTTCGTTTGTGATTCACTTTCGTTCTTATCAGAATTTCAAGGTATTGTCCTTGTTACTTTAAAATTGATGTAACAATTTCATCGCATAAACCTTGTCATCATTGCTACAGAGATGCAATATTTTCATTGAATAGTCCTTTTTTATCATATAACAGTTTCTCTGTGTAGTCCTTGTCGTCACTGTAACACTGATGTAAGAGTTTCTCTGTGTAGTCCTTGTCGTCACTGTAGCACTGCTGTGACACTTTCTCTGTATAGTCCCTGTCATCACTCTAACACTGATGTAACAGTTTCTCTGTATAGTCCTTGTCACTAATACTTATGTAACAGTTTCTCTGTATAGTCCTTGTCATCACTGTAATACTGATGTAAAAGTTTCTCTATGTAGTCCTTGTCATCAGTGTCACACTGATTTACATCAGTTTCTCTGTGTAATCCTTGTCGTCACTGTAACACTGATGAAACAGTTTCTCTGTATAGTCCTTGTCGTCACTGTTATACTGATGTAACAGTTTCTCTGTGTAGTCCTTGTCATCACTGTAATACTGATGTAACAGTTTCTCTGTTTAATCCTTGTCGTCACTGTAATACTGTTGTAACAGTTTCTCTATGTAGTCCTTGTCATTAATGTCACACTGATGTAACAGTTTCTCTGTATAGTCATCACTGTAGCACTGATGTAACAGTTTCTTTGTATAGTCTTTGTCATCAGTATAATACTGATGTAACAGTTTCTCTCTGTAATCCTTGTCATCACTGTAATACTGATGTAACAGTTTCTCTATGTAGTCCTTGTCATCACTGTAACACTGATGTAACAGTTTCACTGTATATTCCTTGTCATCACTGTAACACTGATTTACATCAGTTTCTCTGTGTAATCCTTGTCGTCACTGTAATACTGATGTAACAGTTTCTCTGTATAGTCCTTGTCATCACTGAAGCACTGATATAACAGTTTTTCTGTGTAATCCTTGTCGTCACTGTAACACTGATGAAACAGTTTCTCTGTATAGTCCTTGTCGTCACTGTTATACTGATGTAACAGTTTCTCTGTGTAGTCCTTATCATCACTGTAATACTGATGAAACAGTTTCTCTATGTAGTCTTTGTCATCAATGTCACACTGATGTAACAGTTTCTCTGTATAGTCATCACTGTAGCACTGATGTGACACTTTCTCTGTGTAGACCTTGTCATCACTGTAACACTGATGAAACAGTTTCACCGTGTTGTAATTGTCATCAGTGTCACACTAATGAAACTGTTTCTCTGTATAGTCCTTGTCGTCACTGTAACACTGATGTAACAGTTTCTCTGTATAGTCCTTGTCATCACTGTAACACTGATATAGCAGTTTCTCTGTATAGTCCTTGTTATCACTGTAACACTAATGTAACAGTTTCTCTGTATAGCACTTGTCATCACTGTAACACTGATGTAACAGTTTCTCTGTGTAGTCCTTGTCGTCACTGTAATACTGATGAAACAGTTTCTCTATGTAGTCCTTGTCATCAATGTCACACTGATGTAACAGTTTCTCTGTATAGTCATCACTGTAGCACTGATGTGACACTTTCTCTGTGTAGACCTTGTCATCACTGTAACACTGATGAAACAGTTTCTCTGTATAATCCTTGTCGTCACTGTAATACTGATGAAACAGTTTCTCTGTATAATCCTTGTCGTCACTGTAATACTGATGAAACAGTTGCTCAGTATAGTCCTTGTCGTCACTGTAATACTGATAAAACAGTTTCTTTGTGTAGCCCTTGTCATCACTGTAACACTGATGTAGCAGTTTCTCTGTATAGTTTTTGTCATCTCTGTAATACTTTATTATTTTGAATTAAGCACACAGCTACACAATGGGCTATCTGTGCTCTGCCCACCACGGGTATCGAAACCCGGATTTTAGCGTGCAAGTTCGCAGACATACCGCTGAGCCATTGGGGGGCCACTGTGATACTGATGTAGCAGTTTCTCTGTATAGTCCTTGTCGTCACTGTAATACTGATGTAACAGTTTCTCTGTGTAGTCCTTGTCATCACTGTAACACTATTGTAGCAGTTTCTCTGTATATATCTTGTCATCACTGTAACACTGATGTAACAGTTTCTCTGTATAGTCCTTGTTATCACTGTAACACTGATGTAGCAGTTTCTCAGTATAGTCGTTGTTGTCATCACTGTAATACTTTATTGTTATATATTAAGCACAAAGCTACACAGTGGGCTATCTGTGCTCTGCCCACAACAGGTATCGAAACCCGGATTTTAGCGTGCAAGTCCGCAGACATACCGCTGAGCCACTGGGGCCACTTTAATACTGATGTAGCAGTTTTTCTGTGTAGTCCTTGTTATCACTGTAACACTGATGTAACAGTTTCACTGTATAGTTATTGTCATCACTGTAACACTGATGTAGCACTTTCTCTGTATAGTCCTTGTCATCACTGTAACACTGATGTAGCAGTTTCACTGTATAGTCCTTGTCATCACTGTAACACTGATGTAGCAGTTTATCAGTATAGTCCTTGCCATCACTGTAACACTGATGTAGCAGTTTCTCTGTATAGTCCTTGTCATCACTGTAATACTGATGTAACAGTTTCTCTATGTAGTCCTTGTCATCAGTGTCACACTGATGTAACAGTTTCTCTGTATAGTCCTTGTCATCACTGAAGCACTGATGTAACAGTTTTTCTGTGTAATCCTTGTCGTCACTGTAACACTGATGAAACAGTTTCTCTGTATAGTCCTTGTCGTCACTGTTATACTGATGTAACAGTTTCTCTGTGTAGTCCTTGTCATCACTGTAATACTGATGTAAGAGTTTCTCTGTGTAGTCCTTGTCGTCACTGTAGCATTGATGTAACACTTTCTCTGTATAGTCCTTGTCGTCACTGTAACACTGATGTAAGAGTTTCTCTGTGTAGTCCCTGTCATCACTCTAACACTGATGTAACAGTTTCTCTGTATAGTCCTTGTCATCACTCTAACACTGATGTAACAGTTTCTCTGTATAGTCCTTGTTACTTTAAAATTGATGTAACAATTTCATCGCATAAACCTTGTCTTCATTGCTACAGAGATGCAATATTTTCATTGAATAGTCCTTTTTTATCATGTAACAGTTTCTCTGTGTAGTCCTTGTCGTCACTGTAACACTGATGTAAGAGTTTCTCTGTGTAGTCCTTGTCGTCACTGTAGCACTGCTGTGACACTTTCTCTGTATAGTCCCTGTCATCACTCTAACACTGATGTAACAGTTTCTCTGTATAGTCCTTGTCACTAATACTTATGTAACAGTTTCTCTGTATAGTCCTTGTCACTAATACTTATGTAACAGTTTCTCTGTATAGTCCTTGTCATCACTGTAATACTGATGTAACAGTTTTTCTGTGTAGTCCTTGTCGTCACTGTAATACTGATGTAACAGTTTCTCTGTGTAGTCCTTGTCGTCACTGTAACACTGATGTAAGAGTTTCTCTGTGTAGTCCTTGTCGTCACTGTAACACTGATTTAACAGTTTCTCTCTGTAGTCCTTGTCATCACTCTAACACTGATGTAACAGTTTCTCTCTGTAGTCCTTGTCATCACTGTAATACTGATGTAACAGGTTCTTTATGTAGTCCTTGTCATCAGTGTCACACTGTTCTAACAGTTTCTCTCTATAGTTCTTGTCGTCACAGTAACACTGATGTAACAGTTTCTCTGTGTAGCCCTTGTCATGAATGTAATACTTATGTAACAGTTTCTCTGTATAGTCCTTGTCATCACTGTAATACTGATGTAACACTTTCTCTGTATAGTCTTTGTCATCACTATAATACTGATGTAAGAGTTTCTCTGTGTAGTCCTTGTCGTCACTCTAACACTGATGTAAGAGTTTCTCTGTGTAGTCCTTGTCGTCACTGTAGCACTGATGTGACACTTTCTCTGTATAGTCCCTGTCATCACTCTAACACTGATGTAACAGTTTCTCTGTATAGTCCTTGTCATCACTGTAATACTGATGTAACAGTTTCTCTATGTAGTCCTTGTCATCAGTGTCACACTGATATAAGAGTTTCTCTGTATAGTCCTTGTCATCACTGAAGCACTGATATAACAGTTTTTCTGTGTAATCCTTGTCGTCACTGTAACACTGATGAAACAGTTTCTCTGTATAGTCCTTGTCGTCACTGTAATACTGATGTAACAGTTTCTCTGTGTAGTCCTTGTCGTCACTGTAACACTGATGTAAGAGTTTCTCTGTGTAGTCCTTGTCGTCACTGTAACACTGATGTAACAGTTTCTCTGTATAGTCCTTGTCATCACTGTAATACTGATGTAACAGTTTCTCTATGTAGTCCTTGTCATCAGTGTCACACTGATGTAACAGTTTCTCTGTGTAGTCCTTGTCATCAGTGTAACACTGTTCTAACAGTTTCTCTGTATAGTCCTTGTCGTCACTGTAACACTGATGTAACAGTTTCTCTGTGTAGTCCTTGTCGTCACTGTAACACTGATGTAAGAGTTTCTCTGTGTAGTCCTTGTCGTCACTGTAGCACTGCTGTGACACTTTCTCTGTATAGTCCCTGTCATCACTCTAACACTGATGTAACAGTTTCTCTGTATAGTCCTTGTCACTAATACTTATGTAACAGTTTCTCTGTATAGTCCTTGTCATCACTGTAATACTGATGTAAAAGTTTCTCTATGTAGTCCTTGTCATCAGTGTCACACTGATATGAGTTTCTCTATATAGTCCTTGTCGTCACTGAAGCACTGATATAACAGTTTTTCTGTGTAATCCTTGTCGTCACTGTAACACTGATGAAACAGTTTCTCTGTATAGTCCTTGTCGTCACTGTTATACTGATGTAACAGTTTTTCTGTGTAGTCCTTGTCATCACTGTAATACTGATGTAACAGTTTCTCTGTTTAATCCTTGTCATCACTGTAATACTGTTGTAACAGTTTCTCTATGTAGTCCTTGTCATTAATGTCACACTGATGTAACAGTTTCTCTGTATAGTCATCACTGTAGCACTGATGTAACAGTTTCTCTGTATAGTCTTTGTCATCAGTATAATACTGATGTAACAGTTTCTCTCTATAATCCTTGTCATCAATGTAATACTGATGTAACAGTTTCTCTATGTTGTCCTTGTCATCAGTGTCACACTGATGTAACAGTTTCTCTATACAGTCCTTGTCATCACTGAAGCACTGATTTACATCAGTTTCTCTGTGTAATCCTTGTCGTCACTGTAATACTGATGAAACAGTTTCTCTGTATAGTTCTTGTCATCACTGTAATACTGATGTAACAGTTTCACCGTGTTGTAATTGTCATCAGTGTCACACTAATGAAACAGTTTCTCTGTATAGTCCTTGTCATCACTGTAACACTGATCTAACAGTTTCACTGTATAGTCCTTGTCATCACTGTAACACTGATGTAGCAGTTACTCCGTATTATCCTTGTCGTCACTGTAATACTGATGTAACAGTTTCTCTGTGTAGTCCTTGTCGCCACTCTAATACTGATGTAACAGTTTCTCTGCGTAGTCCTTGTCATCACTGTAATACTGATTTAACAGTTTCTCTGTGTAGTCCTTGTCCTCACTGTAACACCGATATAACAGTTTCTCTGTGTAGTCCTTGTCGTCACTGTAACACTGTGTAACAGTTTCTCTGTATAATCCTTGTCATCACTGTAACACTTATGTAACAGTTTCTTTGTGTAGTCCTTGTCATGAGTGTGACACTGATGTAACAGTTTCTCTGTATAGTCCTTGCCATCACTGTAATACTGATGAAACAGTTTTTCTGTATAGTCTTTCTCATCTCTGTAACAGTGATGTATCAGTTTCTTTGTATAATCCTTGTCGTCACTGTAATACTGATGAAACAGTTCGTCTGTATATTCCTTGTCGTCACTGTAATATTGATGAAACAGTTTCTCTGTATAGGCCTTGTCATCACTGTAATACTAATGTAACAGTTTCTCTGTGTTGTCATTGTCATCACTGTAACACTGATGAAACAGTTTCTCTGTACAGTCCTTGTCGTCACTGTAATACTGATGTAACACTTTCTCTGTGTAGTACTTGTCACTGTAACACTGATGAAACATTTTCTCTGTATAGTTTTTGTCGTCACTGTAATAGTGATGTAACAGTTTCTCTGTATAGTCCTTGTCGTCACTGTAACACTGATGTAACAGTTTCTCTGTATAATTCTTCTCATCACTGTAACACTGATGAAACAGTATCTCTGTATTTTCCTTTTAATCACTGTAATACTGATGTAACAATTTCTCTGTATTGTCCTTGTTATCAATGTCACACTAATGTAACAGTTTCTTTGTATAGTCATCACTGTAGCACTGACGTGACAGTTTCTCTGTATAGTCTTTGTCATCACTGTGATACTGATGTAACAGTTTCTCTCTATAGTCCTTGTCGTCATTGTAATACTGATGTAACAGTTTCTCTGTGTAGTCCTTGTCCTCACTGTAATACTGATGTAACAGTTTCTATGTATAGTCCTTGTCATCACTGTAATACTTATGTAACAGTTTCTCTGTGTAGTCCTTGTCGTCACTCTAACACTGATGTAACAGTTTCTCTGTATAATCCTTGTCATCACTGTAACACTGATGAAACAGTTTCTCTGTATTTTCCTTGTCAACACTGTAATACTGATGTAACAGTTTCTATGTGTAGTCCTTGTCGTCACTGTAATACTGGTGTAACATTTTTTCTATGTAGTCCTTGTTATCAATTTCACACTGATATAACTGTTTCTCTGTATAGTCATCACTGTAGCACTGATGTAACAGTTTCTCTGTATAGTTTTTGTCGTCACTGTAATACTGATGAACTAGTTTCTCTGTATTATCCTTGTCATCACTGTAATACTGATGTAACAGTTTCTATGTTTAGTCCTTGTCATCACTGTAATACTGATGTAACAGTTTCTCTGTGTAGTCCTTGTCGTCACTGTAACACTGATGTAACAGTTTCTCTGTATAATTCTTGTCATCACTGTAACACTGATGAAACAGTTTCTCTGTATTTTCCTTTTAATCACTGTAATACTGATGTAACAGTTTCTCTGTATTGTCCTTGTCATTACTGTAATACTTATGTAACAGTTTCTCTGTATAATCATTGTCGTCACTGTAATACTGTTGAAATAGTTTCTCTGTATAGTCCTTGTCGTCACTGTAACACTGTTGAAATAGTTTCTCTGTATAGTCCTTGTCGTCACTGTAACACTGATGTAACAGTTTCTCTGAATAGTACTTGTCATCACTGTAATACTTATGTAACAGTTTCTCTGTATAGTCCTTGTCGTCATTGTAATACTGATGTAACAGTTTCTCTATATAGTCATCACTTTAACACTGATGTAACAGTTTCTCTGTATAGTTTTTGTCGTCACTGTAATACTGATGTAACAGTTTCTCTGTATAGTTTTTGTCGTCACTGTAATACTGATGTAACAGTTTTTCTGTGTAGTCCTTGTCATCATTGTAATACTGATGTAACAGTTTCTCTGTGTAGTCCTTGTCCTCACTGTAATACTGATGTAACAGTTTCTATGTATAGTCCTTGTCATCACTGTAATACTTATGTAACAGTTTCTCTGTGTAGTCCTTGTCATCACTCTAACACTGATGTAACAGTTTCTCTGTGTAGTCCTTGTCATCACTGTAATACTGATGTAACAGTTTCTCTATGTAGTCCTTGTCATCAGTGTCACACTGATATAACAGTGTTTCTGTGTAATCCTTGTTGTCACTGAAGCACTGATATAACAGTTTTTCTGTGTAATCCTTGTCGTTACTGTAACACTGATGAAACAGTTTCTCTGTATAGTCCTTGTCGTCACTGTTATACTGATGTAACAGTTTCTCTGTGTAGTCCTTGTCATCACTGTAATACTGATGTAACAGTTTCTCTGTTTAATCCTTGTCGTCACTGTAATACTGTTGTAACAGTTTCTCTATGTAGTCCTTGTCATTAATGTCACACTGATGTAACAGTTTCTCTGTTTAATCCTTGTCGTCACTGTTATACTGATGTAACAGTTTCTCTGTTTAATCCTTGTCGTCACTGTTATACTGATGTAACAGTTTCTCTATGTAGTCCTTGTCATTAATGTCACACTGATGTAACAGTTTCTCTGTTTAATCCTTGTCGTCACTGTAATACTGTTGTAACAGTTTCTCTTTGTAGTCCTTGTCATTAATGTCACACTGATGTATCAGTTTCTCTGTATAGTCATCACTGTAGCACTGATGTAACAGTTTCTCTGTATAGTCTTTGTCATCAGTATAATACTGATGTAACAGTTTCTCTCTGTAATCCTTGTCATCACTGTAATACTGATGTAACAGTTTCTCTATGTAGTCCTTGTCATCAGTGTCACACTGATGTAACAGTTTCTCTATATAGTCCTTGTCGTCACTGTAATACTGATGAAACAGTTTCTCTGTATAGTTCTTGTAGTCCTTGTCATTAATGTCACACTGATGTAACAGTTTCTCTGTTTAATCCTTGTCGTCACTGTAATACTGATGTAAAAGTTTCTCTGTGTAGTCCTTGTCGTCACTGTAACACTGATGTAACAGTTTATCTGTGTAGTCTTTGTCGTCACTGTAACACTGATGTAACAGTTTCTCTGTATCGTCCTTGTCACTGTAATACTGATGTAACAGTTTCTCTGTGTAGTCCTTGTCATCACTGTAACACTGATGTAACAGTTTCTCTGTGTAGTCCTTGTCTTTGCTGTAATTGTGATGTAACAGTTTCTCTGTGTAGTCGTTGTCGTCACTGTAATACTGATGAAACAGTTTCTCTGAATAGTCATTGTCATCACTGTAATACTGATGTAACAGTTTCTCTGTATAGTCATCACTGTAGCACTGATGTAAGAGTTTCTCTGTATAGTCCTTGTCGTCACTGTAACACTGATGAAACAGTTTCTCTGTAGTTTTTGTCGTCACTGTAATAGTGATGTAACAGTTTCTCTGTATAGTCCTTGTCATCACTGTAATACTTAATTGTTTGAAATTAAGCACAAAGCTACACAGTGGGCTATCTGTGCTCTGCCCACCACGGGTATCGAAACCCGGATTTTAGCGTGCAAGTCCGCAGACATACCGCTGAGCCATTGGGGTGCACTGTAATACTGATGTAACAGTTTCTCTGTATAGTTCTTGTCATCACTGTAATACTTATGTAACAGTTTCTCTGTATAATCATTGTCATCACTGTAACACTAATGTAACAGTTTCTCTGAATAGTCCTTGTCATCACTGTAATACTTATGTAACAGTTTCTCTGTATAGTCATCACTGTAGCACTGATGTAACAGTTTCTCTGTATAGTCTTTGTCATCATTATAATACTGATGTAACAGTTTCTCTCTGTAATCCTTGTCATCACTGTAATACTGATGTAACAGTTTCTCTATGTAGTCCTTGTCATCAGTGTCACACTGATGTAACAGTTTCTCTATATAGTCCTTGTCGTCACTGAAGCACTGATTTACATCAGTTTCTCTGTGTAATCCTTGTCGTCACTGTAATACTGATGAAACAGTTTCTCTGTATAGTTCTTGTAGTCCTTGTCATTAATGTCACACTGATGTAACAGTTTCTCTGTTTAATCCTTGTCGTCACTGTAATACTGATGTAAATGTTTCTCTGTGTAGTCCTTGTCGTCACTGTAACACTGATGTAACAGTTTATCTGTGTAGTCTTTGTCGTCACTGTAACACTGATGTAACAGTTTCTCTGTATCGTCCTTGTCACTGTAATACTGATGTAACAGTTTCTCTGTGTAGTCCTTGTCATCACTGTAACACTGATGTAACAGTTTCTCTGTGTAGTCCTTGTCTTTGCTGTAATTGTGATGTAACAGTTTCTCTGTGTAGTCGTTGTCGTCACTGTAATACTGATGAAACAGTTTCTCTGAATAGTCATTGTCATCACTGTAATACTGATGTAACAGTTTCTCTGTATAGTCATCACTGTAGCACTGATGTAAGAGTTTCTCTGTATAGTCCTTGTCGTCACTGTAACACTGATGAAACAGTTTCTCTGTAGTTTTTGTCGTCACTGTAATAGTGATGTAACAGTTTCTCTGTATAGTCCTTGTCGTCACTGTAATACTGATGTAACAGTTTCTCTGTGTATTCTTTGTCGTCACTGTAACATTGATGTAACAGTTTCTCTGTATAGTCCTTGTCGTCACTGTAATACTGATGTAACAGTTTCTCTGTGTAGTCCTTGTCGTCACTGTAATACTGATGTAAAAGTTTCTTTGTGTAGTCCTTGTCGTCACTGTAACACTGATGTAATAGTTTCTCTGTGTAGTCTTTGTCGTCACTGTAACACTGATGTAACAGTTTCTCTGTATCGTCCTTGTCACTGTAATACTGATGTAGCAGTTTCTCTGTATAGTCCTTGTCGTCACTGTAATACTGATGTAACAGTTTCTCTGTGTAGTCCTTGTCATCACTGTAACACTGATGTAACAGTTTCTCTGTATAGTCCTTGTCATTGCTGTAACAGTGATACAACAGGTTAAATAGTTAGCACTAAGTTTTAGTGTTTTTAGAACGTGACCCAAAACTTGAGCGCTTACTTATAGCTCACTATATGTGATTAGAATAAGACTAAATTATGAACTATTCTAATGCGCTCGAGTTTTGGGTTTCGTTTTTAAAATAATGATGTAACAGTTCTAGAATGGATGAAACGATAATTTATACGAACGATAGTTGTCTTTACAAGTTTGTACAAACATTTTGGTTGTTTTAGAATTTTTCTTTTACGCTCTCTGTTCGCAGCTGTCGGTAATCTTGAACCAACATAAGCTGTCTTCTGTGGGCTGGACAGTTATCTCGTGAAAGGAAACCTCGTGTTTCTGCAAGCAAATACGTTATGAAGGGTACACGTTGTGCAGGTTTTGGTTTCAGTTTGGGGTTGTAAATGACCTGCTTTCTGCTGCTTATTGTCTTCAGCAGGTTCCTTGGAAAACCCCACTAAGCGGCGTTTTATAGCAAAATTTTACGACTCCATATTGTTTCTTTAAAACACGTTCCTTCATGAAGATACAATAAATCTTTCCTGATACAAAGGTCACCCCCTATCGGTAAACAAAATAAACATAACTTTTGAAAGAGTGATTTACCAGCGGCGAGTCTATGGAACGGTAATAAGTTGAGTGTTGTACGGAGTTACAACCAAAATGTGTTGGTCTTCAATATGTTGACCTCTTCCATTCATCTAAAGATTTCCAGTCACGAATAGATCAACAAACTACTCTGTTTTTCTACTCGTTTATAGTAAAAGGTTCAAGTCTGATCCTGTGAGACAAACCACACACATTTAGTCACTAACCAAACGAGTGGAATGATTTTAAAAAAGGATAAAATCAGAAAATTAAACACAACTACTGTGTGCGTCACGATGTAATATATATCACATACTGTGTGGGGTTGATGATGTATTGTTAGACCCGTGGCAAATGTTTCATTATTAGACCGATCGAAAATAATGTATTGGTAGTCTGGTGGAAAATTGTTTTATTAGTAGACCGATGGCAAATGTTTCGTTAGTATATTGGTGGTAAATGTTGTGTTAATAATGTGACGGCAGACAAATATATTCTATACAGAAACGTTTCTGTTTTTAGAACTATTAGAGAAACTACGTTTGTAAGTTTTTATGACATTTCATATGATGTTTGTTTCAGGTGAGAAGCCGTACTTGTGCCATTGGCCCGAGTGTCAGTGGCGGTTTGCCCGATCCGACGAACTCACCAGACATTATCGTAAGCATACTGGAGCCAAGCCTTTTAAGTGCAAAGTGTGCGATCGGTCGTTCGCGAGGTCCGACCATCTGGCTCTGCACATGAAGCGCCACCAACCCAAAATGAAGTGATACCAAGAACTACGACGTGTGTGTGTGGTTGCTCCTGGTGGAATGTGTGATAAGTAAACTGTTAGTCCGTTTGGAGTTTTACTGAACTTGTCTACGCTTGTGACCGTTAACAAGGACAAGTTAAATGACATTTTGGAAAGCCGTTTTCCTGAATGGTTTCCATCCTTCGTTTTATGTGAGATTCTGTTTGCCATTCTATTTTCCATTGTAATCTCGGCTTTGTGTTGCTCGAAACGCCAGGTCTGTGATTGTACAGCCGTTAGATAAAAGGATTCCAGGTTCCATATCCTTCAAGTGCCATTCATACAGTTTTAAACTGTTTTCTTCCAGGGGGTTCGGTGGTACGGGGTATATCACCACTTACGGTCCGTTATGTATGTATATAAGTCTCTGTGTGCATATGTACACACGTATATTAGTTTTTTTAAAAGACCTTTTATATTACACGTCTTTTAAAACGTTAGTACATTTATGAGTATATAGAACACGTTACCTTGCTTATGAATTTGTGTAACTAATGTTAGAACTTTCTGAGAGTCAACTTATTTGATTTATTATCTCACTTATCTGGAATATTATTTTAAAAAAATACACGTTTTGATGATCTAGAAGTTATAAGAAAGTAATTATGTTGTTTTTAAAGGAAGTAAATTTCTTGAATGTTTTCTATCTTATTTTCACTGATGAATTTATTTTATAACTGATAAAGTTTTCAAACCACGTGACAGCACACTTTCAGTCACACACCACAAACAAATATGTCCAATAACGACATTCGAAGTTACGATCCTTTGAAAAACGTTTCGTTCTGGTTTACACATGCGAGTTTTATAAGAAAATAAAAACAGTTGTGTTTCCCATGATTTATATCTGTTCTACACTTAAGATTTGTACGCATACAAAAACTCTTCATAATTACTGGAGACTAATAATTATTGAAAATAAAAAATATATTTTCAGTTCTGTTTTTGTACAACACCAATTACTGTATTAAAATATTTCATTCTAAAAACTTTTTTGTCAACTTACTATTAATTACTATACATTTCTAGCTGTACTTCAGCACACTGCCCTCTGTTGGTCTCAATTTGCAAAAAAAAATAATCGTACGCTTTGACGTAAGTATAAATAACACTGAAGTACTCAGAAGATGTCAATAACATTATGATTCAAATATTTATTGTAGTTCACCACACAACAAGTTTAGATACACTTGATTGTAGTTCACCACACAACAAGTTTAGATACACTTGATTGTAGTTCACCACACAAGTTTAGATACACTTGATTGTAGTTCACCACACAACAGGTTTAGATACACTTGATTGTAGTTCACCACACAACAGGTTTAGATACACTTGATTGTAGTTCACCACACAACAGGTTTAGATACACTTGATTGTAGTTCACCACACAACAAGTTTAGATACACTTGATTGTAGTTCACCACACAACAAGTTTACATACACTTGATTGTAGTTCACCACACAACAAGTTTAGATACACTTGATTGTAGTTCAGATTGTTCATCTCTCACAACTATTCACTCATCCAAACGCGGTGTGTATCGCAAGATGTCATAACTTTCACTTATTATAACACTATAAGAGACCTGTAAAGATTCAGTGTTAACTCTGAACATCTTGTCTCTGGAGTTACCACAGAATCATGAAACCGAAATCTTTTGTTGGAATCGCTTCTCAGATAAACCTTCATGTGGTTTTATTTACTTCTAGCGCAAAGTGTTACAATGTACTACCTAGGCTGTGCTCACGAAGGGTATTCTTTCTCTATTTGTTATACAAGCTTACCGGGGAAAAGAAAGCTTTACTTTTAACTGTTCTATTATTTCAGTTGTTGTTTAAATTGTACAACTGGTTTTACAGTTTAGTGGCCCGTCTATTAAGTTTAATATTCTTGACGTCCTCTACTATAAAATATCGCTTAGAACTATGCGCACTCCGACAGCCAGAAACAGTAATAAACGTGAGTTTTGTACGCCTTAAGGACCGATACTGTCGTTATTATGTAGGTATGACTCCTTCCCAACTCTCCTAAGTTGGGTTGGTCCGGTTGTAAAACACTGGTTCTTTGTTTAGCAGGTTGTTAACATGGAATTCACACCATAATAAAGACATGGAAATCAAGGTTCATCACATCTGATATGAAACGGTTGAAACTTCAAGGAATGGATGTACCATAGTTCTCTGTTCAGATAACGTTTCTGATTTATATATCTGGTTTTAAAGTATTAATGGATTGATACACACATGTGCCTTACAACCGGCCAGTGTTCGCCTGACAACGATAGTAATTTTACTATTTTACAGATTAACTAAATCTGTCCACCAGTTATGAATAGTTATGTCAGTATTTTAACTACTTTAGGTTTATCTTATAATTCAACAAATAAACCAAGGTAACTACTGTTAAACCTACACCATTAGTGGTCTTTACCAAACGGGCCAATAACATGCTCTACTGAAACAAACAACCCAAATTTAAATGTTTTACTCAGAAGGATACAACGAATACCGGGATATTGGGGTAAGAAATATGCAACTCGTGTGACTTTAAACTCTCGAGAACAACCTTCAGGGAAATATTGGTATTACAAAGACTAGAATGTGGGGAAGTTAGAATAACGGGTTTCACCGAGGGGTAGTAACAACGAAAGTAGAGAAACAAATCAAGACTGATTACCGTTTGTCTTCCTGAAAACTACAGATAAACATTCCATGATCCATTAGTATAAAATAAAATGAAAATGTTGTTCTCTGCTAAAGAAATAAAAGTTGATTTTTCACTACATGAAACTGAGAAGTAGTCCTCCGCCACAGAAAATAAAAGTTGATTCTTCACTACATGAAATTGAGAAGTAGTCCTCCGTCACAGGAAATAAAAGGCAAGGTTTCTATAGGACAAGAGACCAGATCATCATCTTGTAGTGAATATGAAAAGGTTTCTATAGGACAAGAGACCAGATCATCATCTTGTAGTGAATATGAAAAGGTTTCTATAGGACAAGAGACCAGATCATCATCTTGTAGTGAATATGAAAAGGTTTCTATAGGACAAGAGACCAGATCATCATCTTGTAGTGAATATGAAAAGGTTTCTATAGGACAAGAGACCAGATCATCATCTTGTAGTGAATATGAAAAGGTTTCTATAGGACAAGAGACCAGATCATCATCTTGTAGTGAATATGAAATTAATTAGTGTACAGATTGTTTAGATGCAAATAAAAAAGATAAAATTAGATTCAGAGCTTATGATGTAAAGCAATAATTAAATTATTAATTAGTAGTTAATTTAAAATAAGCCTAGTAATTGCAATTAAAATTGATTGTTGTAATTATAATGTGTTGACTTAGTGATGTGTCAATGTCGCTGTTACTGACTTTTTCGGCCGTAATTCAAAAAACAAACTTCAATTAACAAAGTAAAACTATATCTTAATAGTTTCACAATTATGTGAATGTCTCCAAGTTATTCAATATGTTTAAATACATACATATTAACACTTGTGAAATATATTTTCAACACAAATAACCATAACACTAAGTCGGTAAGTCGTTATAATGGCCAAGCATGTTCCGTGGAATTTGGCTTGGAGCAACACTTAACGTCATAAGCTTTCCGGGATCAAACGTAGGATGATTTCATCACAATTTATGAGGCTAATGTCTAATAGTGTTTCACTGAGTTAAAAACTGTAGGCTTTAAAGAACACTAAAATTACAGAGTTATGAGGCACAACAATCATTAGCAGACGGAACTTACAAGTCCACGGACAGCGCCACGGATTATGTACCACATGATTAGTTGCATAAACCAAGCGAACCCTAGCTGTGAGGCTACGTGATCAGACTTTCAAGATGCTCGCTGCGTTCAAGATTACGGTGGAACTATCGCACGTGAGGAACTTTTGTGTTAGGAATCACGTGCGTGCTAGACAGAACTATTGGTATTCTAACAATAATCACACTTAATATAACGTGAATATTTACTGAGAAAGCAACACCAATAAACTACGACTTAGACAGGTTTTCGAAAAGCAGCTGGGTCCAGGAAATGTAGGAACTACACATCTTTCTCTTTCGACTGTGTCGAAATACGGTGGTGGGAATAGCGCAGATAGCCCATTGTGTAGCTATGTGCCAAACAACTACACAAAATCAAAACTATGAAAATACGACAGTATCGGTTGTGGCAGCCGGATGTAGTCACCTGTCAGGTTTAATTACAAATAAAGCTGATAACCGTGACAAAATAAAAGTAAGATATTAATAACAACAGCGTTCCTCAACCGGTTCTTACTGTTATTGCAATATTTACGAAAGAAAATAGTTTGATGCAGAGGTAAGTAAGTTAAAGAAGTCTGTCGTCTGGTAAGCCTAACTTTAAACCAATGTGTTCTCTTAAACGAGGGCTCAGTTTTAGATGATTGTTTTAATTTTATTTTCATGACTTACATTCCAGTTTTACTGAGCTCCAACTGTAAACCAGTGACAGTATCAGTTATTTTATTTTACAGAACTAACTACTACTTGAAAGGGGTTTTCTGAGAAAAGAACCATTACTCTAACGGTTCAAGATCTGAGAAGCCGCTTGTTTGTTGTGTATCTCGCGCTCTGGCGGCGTGCGTTCGTCGCATCACTCACTGTCACGGGAGTTATACAAGAAACTAAAACATCTTCTCTGGTGTATATGTGATGATATATGTAATGTGACGACAGCCAGAAACTCAGTTTAAGTAAAAATGTTTTTCAGGCGCAGATACTAATGAAGTAAAGAACAACATTTCGGCCGAAACATGACCTCAGAATGACGTCATGTTCTCTGATTTATTAGTGAAACTATTAATACTCATATCAGCTGTACAGGGATTCATTTTATAGTGACATTTGAACTTTAGTTGTATGAGGCATTGGCGGGCTCAAAGTGAAAATAGGACGCGAACCATGGAAACTCGGATCTACGATCTCTAACAGTAACCAGCTCACAAAACATACGAAGAAAGAGTCTTACAATTTTAATACAAAATATCGAGTTACAATCAATGTATTAAATCACATATTAGTTATGGATATAAAAGTTCGACAAAACAATAAAGGAAAGGCACCAAAGATATTATGTTCACACTTACTTCTCAACTGGATCTTAAACAGAAGGCATCAGAGATATTATGTTCATACTCACTTCTCAACTGGTTCTTAAACAGAAGGCATCAGAGATATTATGTTCACATTCACTTCTCAATTAGATTTTAAACAAAAGGCACCAAAGATATTATGTTCACACTCACTTCTCAAATGGATCTTAAACAGAAGGCATCAGAGATATTATGTTCATACTCACTTCTCAACTGGTTCTTAAACAGAAGGCATCAGAGATATTATGTTCACATTCACTTCTCAATTAGATTTTAAACAAAAGGCACCAAAGATATTATGTTCACACTCACTTCTCAACTGGATCTTAAACAAAAGGCACCAAAAGTATGTTCACACTCATTTCTCAACTGGATCTTAAACAAAAGGCACCAAAGATATTATGTTCACACATACTTCTCAATTGGATCTTAAACAAAAGGCACCAAAGATATTATGTTCACACTCACTTCTCAACTGGTTCTTAAACAAAAAGCACCAAAGATATTATGTTCACACTCACTTCTCAACTGGTTCTTAAACAGAAGGCACCAAAGATATTATGTTCACACATACTTCTCAATTGGATCTTAAACAAAAGGCACCAAAGATATTATGTTCACACTCACTTCTCAACTGGTTCTTAAACAGAAGGCATCAGAGATATTATGTTCACACATACTTCTCAATTGGATCTTAAACAAAAGGCACCAAAGATATTATGTTCACACTCACTTCTCAACTGGTTCTTAAACAGAAGGCATCAGAGATATTATGTTCACACTCACTTCTCAAATGGATCTTAAACAGAAGGCATCAGAGATATTATGTTCACACTCACTTCTCAACTGGTTCTTAAACAGAAGGCATCAGAGATATGTTCATACTCACTTCTCAACTGGTTCTTAAACAGAAGGCATCAGAGATATTATGTTCACATTCACTTCTCAATTAGATTTTAAACAAAAGGCACCAAAGATATTATGTTCACACTCACTTCTCAAATGGATCTTAAACAGAAGGCATCAGAGATATTATGTTCATACTCACTTCTCAACTGGTTCTTAAACAGAAGGCATCAGAGATATTATGTTCACATTCACTTCTCAATTAGATTTTAAACAAAAGGCACCAAAGATATTATGTTCACACTCACTTCTCAACTGGATCTTAAACAAAAGGCACCAAAAGTATGTTCACACTCATTTCTCAACTGGATCTTAAACAAAAGGCACCAAAGATATTATGTTCACACATACTTCTCAATTGGATCTTAAACAAAAGGCACCAAAGATATTATGTTCACACATACTTCTCAATTGGATCTTAAACAAAAGGCACCAAAGATATTATGTTCACACTCACTTCTCAACTGGTTCTTAAACAGAAGGCACCAAAGATATTATGTTCACACATACTTCTCAATTGGATCTTAAACAAAAGGCACCAAAGATATTATGTTCACACTCACTTCTCAACTGGTTCTTAAACAGAAGGCATCAGAGATATTATGTTCACACATACTTCTCAATTGGATCTTAAACAAAAGGCACCAAAGATATTATGTTCACACTCACTTCTCAACTGGTTCTTAAACAGAAGGCATCAGAGATATTATGTTCACACTCACTCCTCAACCGGATCTTAAACAAAATGAACCAGAGATATTATGTTCACACTCACTTCTCAACTGGATCTTAAACAAAAGGAAACAGAGATATTATGTTCACACTCACTTCTCAACTGGTTCTTCAACAAAAGGAAACAGAGATATTATGTTCACACTCACTTCTCAACTGGTTCTTCAACAAAAGGAAACAGAGATATTATGTTCACACTCACTTCTCAACTGGTTCTTCAACAAAAGGAAACAGAGATATTATGTTCACACTCACTTCTCAACTGGTTCTTCAACAAAAGGAAACAGAGATATTATGTTCACACTCACTTCTCAACTGGTTCTTCAACAAAAGGAAACAGAGATATTATGTTCACACTCACTTCTCAACTGGTTCTTCAACAAAAGGAAACAGAGATATTATGTTCACACTCACTTCTCAACTGGTTCTTCAACAAAAGGAAACAGAGATATTATGTTCACACTCACTTCTCAACTGGTTCTTCAACAAAAGGAAACAGAGATATTATGTTCACACTCACTTCTCAACTGGATCTTCAACAAAAGGAAACAGAGATATTATGTTCACACTCACTTCTCAACTGGATCTTCAACAAAAGGAAACAGAGATATTATGTTCACACTCACTTCTCAACTGGTTCTTCAACAAAATGAACCAGAGATATTATGTTCACAGTCACTTCTCAACTGGTTCTTCAACAAAAGGAAACAGAGATATTATGTTCACACTCACTTCTCAACTGGTTCTTCAACAAAAGGAAACAGAGATATTATGTTCACACTCACTTCTCAACTGGATCTTCAACAAAAGGCACCAAAGATATTATGTTCACACTCACTTCTCAACTGGTTCTTCAACAAAAGGAAACAGAGATATTATGTTCACACTCACTTCTCAACTGGATCTTAAACAAAAGGCACCAAGGATATTATGTTCACACTCACTTCTCAACTGGTTCTTAAACAAAAGGCACCAAAGATATAATGTTCACACTCACTTCTCAACTGGTTCTTAAACAGAAGGCATCAGAGATATTATGTTCACACTCACTTCTCAACTGGTTCTTCAACAAAAGGAAACAGAGATATGTTCACACTCACTTCTCAACTGGTTCTTAAACAGAAGGCATCAGAGATATTATGTTCACACATACTTCTCAATTGGATCTTAAACAAAAGGCACCAAAGATATTATGTTCACACTCACTTCTCAACTGGTTTTTAAACAGAAGGCATCAGAGATATTATGTTCACACTCACTTCTCAATTGGATCTTAAACAAAAGGCACTAAAGATATTATGTTCACACTCACTTCTCAACTGGTTCTTAAACAGAAGGCATCAGAGATATTATGTTCACACTCACTTCTCAACCGGATCTTAAACAAAATGAACCAGAGATATTATGTTCACACTCACTTCTCAACTGGATCTTAAACAAAAGGAAACAGAGATATTATGTTCACACTCACTTCTCAACTGGTTCTTCAACAAAAGGAAACAGAGATATTATGTTCACACTCACTTCTCAACTGGATCTTCAACAAAAGGAAACAGAGATATTATGTTCACACTCACTTCTCAACTGGTTCTTCAACAAAAGGAAACAGAGATATTATGTTCACACTAACTTCTCAACTGGTTCTTCAACAAAAGGAAACAGAGATATTATGTTCACACTCACTTCTCATCTGGATCTTCAACAAAATGAACCAGAGATATTATGTTCACACTCACTTCTCAACTGGATCTTCAACAAAAGGAAACAGAGATATCATGTTCACACTCACTTCTCAACTGGTTCTTCAACAAAAGGAAACAGAGATATTATGTTCACACTCACTTCTCAACTGGTTCTTCAACAAAAGGAAACAGAGATATTATGTTCACACTCACTTCTCAACTGGTTCTTCAACAAAAGGAAACAGAGATATTATGTTCACACTCACTTCTCAACTGGATCTTCAACAAAAGGAAACAGAGATATTATGTTCACACTCACTTCTCAACTGGTTCTTCAACAAAAGGAAACAGAGATATTATGTTCACACTCACTTCTCAACTGGTTCTTCAACAAAAGGAAACAGAGATATTATGTTCACACTCACTTCTCAACTGGTTCTTCAACAAAAGGAAACAGAGATATTATGTTCACACTCACTTCTCAACTGGATCTTCAACAAAAGGAAACAGAGATATTATGTTCACACTCACTTCTCAACTGGTTCTTCAACAAAAGGAAACAGAGATATTATGTTCACACTCACTTCTCAACTGGTTCTTCAACAAAAGGAAACAGAGATATTATGTTCACACTCACTTCTCAACTGGTTCTTCAACAAAAGGAAACAGAGATATTATGTTCACACTCACTTCTCAACTGGATCTTAAACAAAAGGCACCAAAGATATTATGTTCACACTCACTTCTCAACTGGTTCTTCAACAAAAGGAAACAGAGATATTATGTTCACACATACTTCTCAATTGGATCTTAAACAAAAGGCACCAAAGATATTATGTTCACACTCACTTCTCAACTGGTTCTTAAACAGAAGGCATCAGAGATATTATGTTCACACATACTTCTCAATTGGATCTTAAACAAAAGGCACCAAAGATATTATGTTCACACTCACTTCTCAACTGGTTCTTAAACAGAAGGCATCAGAGATATTATGTTCACACTCACTTCTCAACTGGTTCTTCAACAAAAGGAAACAGAGATATTATGTTCACACTCACTTCTCAACTGGATCTTCAACAAAAGGAAACAGAGATATTATGTTCACACTCACTTCTCAACTGGTTCTTCAACAAAAGGAAACAGAGATATTATGTTCACACTCACTTCTCAACTGGTTCTTCAACAAAAGGAAACAGAGATATTATGTTCACACTCACTTCTCAACTGGTTCTTCAACAAAAGGAAACAGAGATATTATGTTCACACTCACTTCTCAACTGGATCTTAAACAAAAGGCACCAAAGATATTATGTTCACACTCACTTCTCAACTGGTTCTTCAACAAAAGGCACCAAAGATATTATGTTCACACTCACTTCCCAACTGGTTCTTAAACAGAAGGCATCAGAGATATTATGTTCACACATACTTCTCAATTGGATCTTAAACAAAAGGCACCAAAGATATTATGTTCACACTCACTTCTCAACTGGTTCAACAAAGGCACAGAGATTATGTTCACACTCACTTTTCAACTGGATCTTAAACAAAATGAACCAGAGATATTATGTTCACACTCACTTCTCAACTGGTTCTTCAACAAAAGGAAACAGAGATATTATGTTCACACTCACTTCTCAACTGGTTCTTAAACAGAAGGCATCAGAGATATTATGTTCACACTCACTTCTCAACTGGTTCTTCAACAAAAGGAAACAGAGATATTATGTTCACACTCACTTCTCAATTGGATCTTAAACAGAAGGCATGAGAGATATTATGTTCACACTCACTTCTCAACTGGTTCTTCAACAAAAGGAAACAGAGATATTATGTTCACACTCACTTCTCAACTGGTTCTTCAACAAAAGGAAACAGAGATATTATGTTCACACTCACTTCTCAACTGGTTCTTCAACAAAAGGAAACAGAGATATTATGTTCACACTCACTTCTCAACTGGATCTTCAACAAAAGGAAACAGAGATATTATGTTCACACTCACTTCTCAACTGGATCTTCAACAAAAGGAAACAGAGATATTATATTCACACTCACTTCTCAACTGGTTCTTCAACAAAATGAACCAGAGATATTATGTTCACACTCACTTCTCAACTGGTTCTTCAACAAAAGGCACCAAAAGTATGTTCACACTCATTTCTCAACTGGTTCTTCAACAAAAGGAAACCGAGATATTATGTTCACACTCACTTCTCAACTGGTTCTTCAACAAAATGAACCAGAGATATTGTGTTCACCTGACAACGACCAAAGAAGTTTGAAACTTTCATCGCTCTCTACATAGAGTTTTCTCTATACCAGCAGTTTTCACGCTAGACCAATGGAATGGTTCTATAACAACAATATTCAGTTGGTTTGTTTGTTTGTTTGATTTTTTGAATATTCAATAGGCTTTGAACAAACAGAATATTAGAATGGTTCTACAACAAAAAATATTCAGTTTTTGAAACTTTATTGCTGATGAGAAAATCAACAAATAAAACAAACACAACATTAGAATGGTTCTATAACAACAATATCTAGTTAATTATATTGATCATGAGCAAGTCAACAAATAAAAAACAGAGAAACATTAGAATGGTTCTGTGACAACAAGGTAGGTCTTCGTATTTATAACGTTGACTCAGAGGCTCGATTCCCCTCGTTTGGCTCAGCGATAACCAGATGTCGTTTTGCTGTAAGAAAACATGTACACAAAAACCTGTTTATTAAAAAATATTAAATTATTATAAATACAGAAACTTATTTTATGTTTTTTGGAACTAATATTTCCTTTTTTACAAGTTCCATTGAAAGACAACAATACTGTTCTGTTAATGAATTTAAAACAAAGGTTAAGTGTTTTAATGGTATTGTGGTTTATAATGTTGTTCAATTGAATACTGTTTACTTCATCACATTTTTATACAACCTAAAATAGGTTATTTTTTATTGTCCAAAACGTATGTCTTCTATTGTTAATACTTACATTTTCTATTTTATCAATTAAAATATTAAGTAATTTGTTTAATAATATAGTCGGTTGTTTGATAACTGTTTTTATTCAATTGGAAATAGATCTAAATTTAATTGTAGGCTTATGTAATTTTGGAATAACATAAAGCGGTAAATCAACATAAGAATTTTGTTTAGAAGAAAGTTGTGATAAGCTTTAACAAAATTATTAATTACTGTATTTTTGGATTGGTTGACTAGTTTAAAAGTTTGTATATTATTAATTTATTTTATTATAAATAATGCATAGCATTTTTGTTTTACAAATGATACCAATGTTACAATTTTTAATCTTATTTTTAGCTGATTAAATGACAAATCTGTATGGTATATATTTTTTAATTTATGTGGGATAATTTTATTTTTATTTTTTAAGCATATATAATTTCCGTTCTTAAAACCATCTAAGTGGATAAGCTGTAATATAATTAAGTTTTAAAATGTATTTCTCAATATTTTGAAGATATTTTATAATTATATTTTTATTACATTTTTTTTCCATTCTGTATATAGTTCCTTTTTTGAGTATTTCATGTAATATTTTGTCTTTTATAATATTTAAATTACCAGTAATGTATCATATGGAACTTATATTTATAACTGATGGTAGGTCTTAAGGTTTTACCAGGAAAATATTATTGTTTATAGAGTGATGAATAATTTTAGAAATCTGTAATTCATTGAATATTTTATGTCCAAAATTAATTGCCAAACATGAAAGTTAGTTTCGAATATTTGTGGAAATTTTACGTCGTCAGTCTCTATATTTATATAAGCAGGACATCTGTCCAGAGTATGTCCTGTTTATACATGTTGGTGTTCTTACTATTATATAAATTCCTGGCAATACCTCCTACCTCCTTGTTGGTCCTGTCTGATAGACGGCTAAAGGAGCATTCAGTGAGTAAATTAAGACGGAAGAATGAGTGATAGTGGAAAAGATATCACTAGTAAGGAAGGGATGAAGAAGATAAAAATACAAAAGGAATAAAAGGGAAGAAGAGAGAATTCAGATGAAGACAGAGGATGAAAAGGATGAAGAACAGAAAACAGATGATACAGAAAAAGGAAAGTTTAAAACATAAGTAGATTAGCTATCTGTCAGATATTAGCGAACTGTTAGAGCCTGTTCTGAAAAATGAAGATGAATATGTGGAAACAATGTTCACCGAAAAGCTGGAAAAAGATACCTTTAAGACATTAAAAAATAAAATGATGGACGTTGTTAGAATAGTTATAATGCAACAAAATGTGATATCTCATTTACTTGGGGAAAACTCGGACTTAAGAAAAATATAGACATTATGAAAGAAGAGAATGCCTACTTTTGTAGAAGTTACTACAGTGAAAGTAGAACCGCAGAGTGAAGGGAAAATGATAAAAACAAGACGCAGAGAAAGAGGTCAAAGTAGGAAAAGAAACATTCATCACACCTAAACAGAACATGACATCAATGGAAACCAAAAGGTGTACATGCTGTAAGAACAATAGCGAAAGGTGGCGTCTTAGTGGAAGTAGATAAAGAAGAAGAGATTGATTTACATAAAGATGCATTGTTAAAAGTAAAGTATTTAGAAGAAAACTTTGATATAAATTTGCCCAAAAAGAGATATCTACAAATAATTATTTATAGTATCGATAATGATATGAGTGACTTGTTGCTAACATTAAGGAACAAAACTTAAAAATATTTGGTTGAAGGTAATGATGTAATTACTGTTAATAAGAAATTTAAAACATTCAGAGATTTCAATTATATTGTTACAATTGAACCAAATACGTTTAAAAAATTGTTACAAGTTAATAAAATTAAGCTAAATTGGGGAAGGTATGGATTTAAAGAATATGTAAGACCCACAATTTGTTATAATTGTGGAGAATTTGGGCATCTTGACAAATATTGTAAAAACGTTACTATATGTTTAAAATGTGGACAAGAGAGACGTCAATCTAAAGAATGTGAAAAACCAGTATATTGTGTAAATTGTTATAATCATAATAAGACATTTAATACAGAATTTGACGTGAAGCTTTCTTGTATGATTGTAGGATTTATCTTAAAGAAATTTATCGTATAATTTCACGTACTGATTATGGGTAGTGTTTTAATGGATCGTATAATTTCACGTACTGATTATGGGTAGTGTTTTAATGGATCGTATAATTTCACGTACTGATTATGGGTAGTGTTTTAATGGATCGTATAAGTTCACGTACTGATTATAACTAGTGTTTTAAATTCTTTTCTTTTTGTTACTCATATTAATTTGGTAGTGGCACGAGCAGCCAATCTGCAGCTAAATCAAGACATTCTACAGAGAAATATGGATATCAGTTCCATAAATGAACCTTGTTGTTTTGAGCAAAATATAGCCCATTTCTCTCAAAATATGAGAATTGGTTTTTGTTCTGATATTCCGAAGACAGGAATTATTATTAACAATAAAAATATTAATTATTATGTTTTATATCGTACAAACAATTTAGTTTGTATTAGAATTACTTATGAAAATCTTATGATGATTGTGATTAGTATTTACTGCTCCCCGTCCGGAGTCATTGATGATGACCTTAATATGTTACAAAATTGTATCAGAAAGTATAATAATGAGATTATTTTTACTATAGAGGATTTCAATGCTAAGTCGAAAATTAGGGCTAGAGGCCTCTTGATGATAAAGGGTTTTCAGTTACTAACTTTATGGATTTAAATGAATTTATATTCTTTAACAATTTGGACTCAATATACCAACTTTCTCCTCAATTAGAGGGGAAACTGGATTGATTTGGCCGTGATAAAGTATAATAATAAATTTGATATTCATTTTAAAGTTACTGATTACACTAGTAATAATAATAAATTTGATATTCATCTTAAAGTTACTGATTACACTAGTAATAATAATAAATTTGATATTCATTTTAAAGTTACTGATTACACTAGTAATAATAATAAATTTGATATTCATCTTAAAGTTACTGATTACACTAGTAATAATAATAAATTTGATATTCATTTTAAAGTTACTGATTACACTAGTAATAATAATAAATTTGATATTCATCTTAAAGTTTGATTACACTAGTAATAATAATAAATTTGATATTCATCTTAAAGTTACTGATTACACTAGTAATAATAATAAATTTGATATTCATTAAAGTTACTGATTACACTAGTAATAATAATAAATTGATATTCATCTTAAAGTTACTGATTACACTAGTAATAATAATAAATTTGATATTCATTTTAAAGTTACTGATTACACTAGTAATAATAATAAATTTGATATTCATCTTAAAGTTACTGATTACACTAGTAATAATAATAAATTTGATATTCATCTTAAAGTTACTGATTACACTAGTAATAATAATAAATTTGATATTCATTTTAAAGTTACTGATTACACTAGTAATAATAATAAATTTGATATTCATCTTAAAGTTACTGATTACATTAGTAATAATAATAAGTTTGATATTCATCTTAAAGTTACTGATTACACTAGTAATAATAATAAATTTGATATTCATCTTAAAGTTACTGATTACACTAGTAATAATAATAAATTTGATATTCATTTTAAAGTTACTGATTACACTAGTAATAATAATAAATTTGATATTCATCTTAAAGTTACTGATTACACTAGTAATAATAATAAATTTGATATTCATTTTAAAGTTACTGATTACACTAGTAATAATATAAATTTGATATCTTAAAGTTACTGATTACGCTAGTAATAATAATAAATTTGATATTCATCTTAAAGTTACTGATTACTCTAGTAATAATAATAAATTTGATATTCATTTTAAAGTTACTGATTACACTAGTAATAATAATAAATTTGATATTCATCTTAAAGTTACTGATTACACTAGTAATAATAATAAATTTGATATTCATCTTAAAGTTACTGATTACACTAGTAATAATAATAAATTTGATATTCGTCTTAAAGTTACTGATTACACTAGTAATAATAATAAATTTGATATTCATCTTAAAGTTACTGATTACACTAGTAATAATAATAAATTTGATATTCATCTCAGAGTTTCTGATTACATTAGTAATAATAATAAGTTTAATATTCATCTCAGAGTTTCTGATTACATTAGTAATAATAATAAGTTTAATATTCATATTAAAGTTACTGATTACATTAGTAATAATAATAAGTTTAATATTCATATTAAAGTTACTGATTACATTAGTAATAATAATAAGTTTGATATTCATCTTAAAGTTACTGATTACACTAGTAATAATAATAAATTTGATATTCATCTCAGAGTTTCTGATTACATTTGTAATAATAAGTTTGATATTCATCTTAAAGTTACTGATTACATTAGTAATAATAATAAGTTTGATATTCATCTTAAAGTTACTGATTACACTAGTAATAATAATAAATTTGATATTCATCTCAGAGTTTCTGATTACATTAGTAATAATAATAAGTTTAATATTCATATTAAAGTTACTGATTACATTTGTAATAATAATAAGTTTAATATTCATATTAAAGTTACTGATTACACTAGTAATAATAATAAATTTAATATTCATACTAAAGTTACTGATTACATCAGTAATAATAATAAGTTTAATATTCATATTAAAGTTACTGATTACATTTGTAATAGTGATCATAATATGATAGAATTGGAATTCTCACTCTTTGATATAAAAAGAGATAATAATGAATTTATAAATATAAATAAACTTAATTGGTTGGATTTGAAAACAGAAATGAAAATATATAAATATAAATCAGATTAAAGATGAGGTAATCAATAAAGATAAAATTGATAATTCTTTATTAAAATTACTCAAAAAATTAAAGATATTTTTTTAAACAAACCTACTCGTGGAATACCAAACTAAAGATTTTCAGAAACAAACAAACCTAGAGGTGGAATACCAAGCTAAAGATCTTCAGATACAAACAAAGCTACTGGTGGAATACCAAACTAAAGATCTTCAGATACAAACAAACCTACTGGTGGAACACAAAACTAAACATCTTCAGATACAAACAAACCTACTGGTGGAATACAAAACTAAAGATCTTCAGATACAAACCTACTGGTGGAATACCAAGCTAAAGATCTTCAGATACAAACCTACTGGTGGAATACCAAACTAAAGATTTTCAGGAATAAAATGAGAGCTTTACAAAGAAGATTTCAAAATATTAAAGACATTAATTTAAAACATTATTATAAATTGGAATACAGGAAACAGCAAGCAAAATATAAAAAGTTAAATATTTTTACTAAAAAAAGAAGCCTTAAGAAATTATAAGATAAGTATTACTAGTAATAATACTTTTGGTATTCCATACAAAACTATCATGGATAAAAAGAAGAAAGATTTACAGATTAATGAAGTAAAGAATAAAGATGGGAATATTACAAAAAGTAAAAATGAAGTTATAAATGAAATTCTTAATTATCACTTTCCATGGGTGAATTATGATCAAGTGGTCTCTGTGATGTGATACAGGATGAAAATGATTTGAATATAAATGAAGATAATATCACAGAGTATGAAATTAAAAAAGCCATCAGGGAAACGGAAGATAGTAAACACCTGGGTATGATAACTTGAAGTTGCCTATAATCAAAGAAAGATATTTTGCTAACAAAAATCGGTTTATTAAAGTAGTAAATGTTTGATGTAACAATGGTATTTTTCTGATAGTTTGGAAAAAGGCTAAAGTGACCCTCATTCATAAAAAGGTAAAGATACAATGCATGTTAGTAGTTATAGACCAATCTGCCTTTTGCCTATTTGATAAAAATTTGGTAAAATATTTGATAACATTTTGAAATATAGATTGACTTGCTTTATTGAAAAATTTAAATTAATCGATGATGTACAGTATGGATTTAGGAGAAAGAGATCTACTCTTCATACATTACAGAAACTTAAGGATTATGTTTATGAAAGTATAAATAATAAGTGCATTACATTATTAACCTCTTTGGATTTTAAAAATGCTTTTAACTCAGTGGATATCCTGGTGTTAAAAAACATTTAAATAATCTAAAAATACTTTGGAAATTAAAAAAGATGATTATTGACTTTATTCAAAATAGAGAAGTTTTAAAAGAAAGTATAAGTAAAAAATATAATAAGGGGATTCCCCAAGGATCTAGTTTGGGTTCTATTCTGTGAAATCTTTATATTGATGGAATGTTAAAATTAAAGAGTACAAATAATGCAAACATACAAGCGTTTGCTGATGACACCATTATTTTAATATGAGCAAAAGTTTCATACCTATTTACGTCTTTGTCTGAGAACATATTAAATTAGTTCAACAACTGCATTTTACATAATAAATTAGAACTTAATAAAGATAAATCAATTTTCATTTTAATTTATAAAGGTAAGAATATTACACATATACTGGCAATTACTATTATTAATAAAAGAATTAAATTTACTGAAGAACTGATATATTTAGGTATTATAATTGATATGAAATTAAACTGGTTATCACATCTTAATTTTGTTAAAAGTAAAATAGTTAATATTATTAAAAAAATTAAAGCGGATTTCAAGACTCATTTGGGGCCTGAAACCAAAAATTTTGAAAGATATTTACAAATTAAGTATATAAAAAATAATAACATATGGATATGAGATCTGGTTTGAATATACAGAAAGGATTAAAAACAAATTTTGCAAATTCAAAGAATTGCAATATTACCCGTCGCAAAGACCTATGAAATTGTAGCTAGTTTAACACTTAATACTCTAATGGGGATTCCCCCTCTAGATCTAAAACTAGAAGTTGGTGTTAAGTTACATGAACTGTTTTTTCTCAAACAAAATGTTAAAATACAAGATGAAGTAATTGGGCCAGAAAATATCGAAGTTCTAGAGGAGATAAATTTATCTCCTTGGATCAACCATAGCTTTAATTGGTATTATGATGAAGATTTAAAACAATTAGTAATCAAGTTGGATGTGCTTACATATATATATATTTATAATGATGAAATTAAAGATGAAGGTCTGTTGAGATTAAATGAAAATACAACAGTATTTCTGGCTAAACTGTTTTGCGGTTTTTAGACTACTGATTCAATGTAAGTATAACACTTATGATGCAGCGATATATTCTGATTCAAGGTCAAGGGTACTTAAATCATGTAAAGATAATAATTATTTAGTTAATAGAATTAAAGAATATATTATCTACAATAATCTTAATATTACTTTTGTTAGGGGTAAAGCCCCACATTGGAATCATTTATAATGAATAGTAGATCTTAAAGCTAAGGAAGCCACAGAGAGAACGGAATTAATGCTGAATTTTGATGTGGTAAGAAACAAATTAAAACAAATTAAATAAAGAATTATTGATTAATTGTCAACAGAGATAGGATGATGCTTATGTTGGTAAATTCACCTTTTAATATTTTAATAAAGTAAGTTTTAATTGCTGCAAAGGAGATTTCTATATGAATCAAATTTTAACAAACCATGGGATCTTCCTAAAATATCAAGCAAGATTTTATGGAAAATCTAATTTATGTCTCTGTGGAGAGATAGGTTCATAAGATCATATAATTCTATATTGCAAAAATTACGATTATATTAGAAAGAAATATTTTCCAAAAATTATTTAAAATGGTAAAATGGAAATTTCAGTATTTATTGTTAAATGTTGGTATTAAATGTATTATTACTGATAAATTGGAAAAATTATGTTGAAATGTATTTGTGTTTGTTACCAAGTAAGTAATTGATATAATACATTGTAATAATCTCGTATGTTGTAAAAAATATTATTATTATTGATAGAATTGTAAAAAAAAAAGTTGGACTCGGTGACAGTTTTTCTAGGTAGAGGAAGTCTCATTTTAAAAATGTTACGTTTTAATAGTTTGATTTACCCTACTGGCCAGGTTTGATATTGGAGTGATTATCGAACAGTATAGCTTTGCAGGGGTTTAATCATTCTTCGAATACCCAGTGAGGGGTGAGAGCATTTTGGTTTCCGTTTCAAAACTTGAAACATCATTAACTTTTAATCGATATTTTATAATGTCTCCAAGTGAGTGTTTTTCGTGATTATTTTGAGTGTTATATTTATTTAGTACATTAATCAATACTTTTATTTTGAAACGCTTAAATTCATAAATCTTTTTAAAAATAGTTTACGTACATTAATGTCAGTACAAAAACTATTATTTAATTAATTAAACAATTCTGAAAACTTAACCCATTTTACTTTATGATTTCCTTTACCTCTAGCTTTTTATTTTTATGAATAAAGCTATCTATAAAGAAACAATTAGCAATTTAATAATCATTACTCAAGTTCAAAGCAGTACAATTATTGAACATTTGGTTTAATCCAAAAGGATGTAATGTTTAAGTTTTAAAACTTTTCTCTGTTGATGTCTTCATTAACTATTTCTACATATAATTTTTATCTTAACCGAGTTAAAAGAATATATACTGAAATGTTTCAATCACTAAATTATTAACTTGAAATCTATGAAAATGTACACGTATATATAATGGGTTTTAACGATTGATCCCTATATTGCATTATACATTTAGTAATAAATAGATTATATTTTTTATTTCACAAAATAAATTAGTATAAATAATAGGATGAAAAGTATGTAGAATAGAACATGTGAGAGATCTTTTGCTATTACATTTCATTACATTAGCAGCAATATAATTCCTGTAACATATATTGTCAAATATGTAATAAATTACAATATTTTATTAATAATGTCGATATAATGTTGAGGTGACTGCGAAAGTAGGACCCACATTGCGGTGGGGATACACCGTCTGTCAGTCTTAACCTCCAATTCGCTATTCTCACATAAGAAAATTAGAAATTAGGAGAGCGAGATGTGAGTGCTCAACGTCCCACACCCATATCACCCTTCACTGCTTGCAGATAGTTGTGTGAAGAAGACTGTTCTTACAGATTAGAATAAGGAAAAGATAAACATAAAGAGATGAAAGAAAATAAAAATTCTTTATTTTGTTATCATCATCTACTGTCCAGATCAGTAAACTGAAGCGATGAGTGTCCATCTACTGTCCAGGTCAGTAAACCGGAGTGTCCAGCTATTATCTGAATTATTGAAGTATCCGTTAAATTACGTTTTATTAAACGGTAAACTGATTGGTGTGTGGGACGTGTTTGGCTGCAGATGTGAGAGTGTGACAGGAACGACTGAGATGACATTATTGTACAATTACTACTGTGTAACCGTGCTACAGGGTTGAGATGACATTATTGTACAATTACTACTGTGTAACCGTACTACAGGGTTGAGATGACATTATTGTACAATTACTACTGTGTAAGCGTACTAAAGAGTTGAGATGACAATTATTGTATGTAACCGTACTAAAGGGTTGAGATGACATTATTGTACAATTACTACTGTGTAACCGTACTACAGGGTTGAGATTACATTATTGTACAATTACTACTGTGTAACCGTACTACAGGGTTGAGATGAAATTATTGTACAATTACTACTGTGTAATCGTACTACAGGGTTGAGATGACATTATTGTACATTTACTACTGTGTAACCGTACTAAAAGGTTGAGATGACATTATTGTACAATTACTACTGTGTAACCGTACTACAGGGTTGAGATGACATTATTGTACAATTACTACTGTGTAACCGTACTAAAAGGTTGAAATGACATTATTGTACAATTACTATTGTGTAACCGTACTACAGGGTTGAGATGACATTATTTAATCATTACTACTGTGTAACCGTACTAAAGGGTTGAGATGACATTATTGTACAATTACTACTGTGTAACCGTACTGCAGGGTTGAGATGACATTATTGTACAATTACTACTGTGTAACCGTACTACAGGGTTGAGATGACATTATTGTACAATTACTACTGTGTAATCGTACTACAGGGTTGAGATGACATTATTGTACAATTACTACTGTGTAACCGTGCTACAGGGTTGAGATGACATTATTGTACAATTACTACTGTGTAACCGTACTACAGGGTTGAGATGACATTATTGTACAGTTACTACTGTGTAACCGTGCTACAGGGTTGATATGACATTATTGTACAGTTACTACTGTGTAACCGTGCTACAGGGTTGAGATGACATTATTGTACAGTTACTACTGTGTAACCGTGCTACAGGGTTGAGATGACATTATTGTACAATTACTACTGTGTAACCGTGCTACAGGGTTGAGATGACATTATTGTACAATTACTACTGTGTAACCGTACTACAGGGTTGAGATGACATTATTGTACAGTTACTACTGTGTAACCGTGCTACAGGGTTGAGATGACATTATTGTACAATTACTACTGTGTAACCGTACTACAGGGTTGAGATGACATTATTGTACATTACTACTATGTAACCGTACTGCAGGGTTTGGTAGGTTATCTTTGAATAAGCAAACAAGCAAATCATGTAAGAACTACTACCACAATGAAATGGAATGTCCCAGAACTATATCGTTTGTTGATGGACGGACTTCATCTAAAGCTGATCTAGGCAGCAACCTTTTCCAATGAAAGACATTCATACACTCAGATCATAAACATGCGCTCAGATGAGGATTCAGAATTTCAAGAGGATATGGATTGTTTTGAATTTCAAGAGGATATGGTTTGTTTTGAATTTCAAGAGGATATGGATTGTTTTGAATTTCAAGAGGATATGGTTTGTTTTGAATTTCAAGAGGATATGGATTGTTTTGAATTTCAAGAGGATATGGATTGTTTTGAATTTCAAGAGGATATGGTTTGTTTTGAATTTCAAGAGGATATGGATTGTTTTGAATTTCAAGAGGATATGGTTTGTTTTGAATTTCAAGAAGATACTGTTTGTTTTGAATTTCAAGAAGGTTTGTTTTGAATTTCAAGAAACTATGGTTTGTTTTGAATTTCAAGAAACTATGGTTTGTTTTGAATTTAAAGAAGATATGGTTTGTTTTGAATTTCAAGAAACTATGGTTTGTTTTGAATTTAAAGAAGATATGGTTTGTTTTTGAATTTCAAAAGGATATGGTTTTTTTGAATTTCAAGGGGTTATGGTTTGTTTTGAATTTCAAGAAACTATGGTTTGTTTTGAATTTCAAGAGGATAAGGTTTGTTTTGAATTTTAAGAAGATTCGGTTTTTTTCAATTTCAAGAAGATATGGTTTGTTTTGAATTTCGCGCAAAGCTACATGAGGGATATCTGCGCTAGCCAGTCCTAATTTAGCAATGTAAGACAAGAGGAAAAGTAACTAGTCATCACAGACCACAGCCAACTTTTGGGCTACTCTTTTTACTAACGAATAGTGGGACTGACCATCCCAATTTAATTGCCTCCATGGCTGAAAGGGCTAACATGTTTAGTGTAACGAAGTTTAACAGAACAAAAAAGGCGGTCGTAAGAAAACGTGTGAATAGTCGTGGTGAACCTCTCTCTATAATCATTTTAATATAACATACTCGACCTCTGGATTCTATCGGAAATGAGCCTAACAGTATGTGTGGAGAAGTCACAAAATTATCCAGTTTATGATCAGACTACTCAAGATGTCAGCTGAGAAGATGGAATAAAAGCAAATAGACACTTGAAGTTAGACATTTTATTTAATTAACCAATTTATCTGCTCAAAATCGTAAGAGAAGACCTTTCATTGTAATAAAAACATAGAATGAAAAGCTAAATAAAGTCGTTGCACTGGATTAACCAAGTGTCATCAGACAAAACGTCACTAATACGTTTTCTTATGTTATCCTGATGTCATCGGACGAAACGTCAGTGAGTTTCACTGGGCTAACCAGGTATCACCAGACGAAACGTCACTGATAACTTTCACTAGATTCATCTGGTGTCATCAGATGGAACTTCACTTGTGGCTTCCTCAGGTTAACCTGGTGACATCAGACGTAGTTCCTGCGAACCTGAAGAAATCCTCTATTTCTAATTGGGAAACAAAGTCCTTATTTGGAGTAGCTTTATGCATTATGTTGCTCATAATTAACTACTGAACACAAAGTAAGAACATTCCTGAAGTGGATCACAAGTGAACTAGCGATTCAAACTTAAAACAAAGTGGATCACAAGTGAACGAACGATTTAGACTTAAATCAAAGTGTATCTAAGGTAAACGAGCGATTCAGACTTAAATCAAAGTGGATCACAAGTGAACGAACGATTCAAACTTAAAACAAAGTGGATCACAAATGAACGAACGATTTAGACTTAAATCAAAGTGGATCACAAGTGAACGAGTGATTCAGACTTAAATCAAAGTGGATCACAAGTGAACGAGTGATTCAGACTTAAATCAAAGTGGATCACATGTGAACGAGCGATTCAAACTTAAATAAAAGTGGATCACAAGTGAACGAGTGATTCAGACTTAAATCAAAGTGGATCACAAGTGTACGAGTGATTCAGACTTAAATCAAAGTGGATCACAAGTGAACGAGTGATTCAGACTTAAATCAAAGTGGATCACAAGTGTACGAGTGATTCAGACTTAAATCAAAATGGATCACAAGTGAACGAACGATTCAGACTTAAATCAAAGTGAATCACAAGTGAACGAACGATTCAAACTTAAATAAAAGTGGATCACAAGTGAACGAGTGATTCAGACTTAAATCAAAGTGGATCACAAGTGTACGAGTGATTCAGACTTAAATCAAAGTGGATCACAAGTGAACGAACGATTCAGACTTAAATCAAAGTGAATCACAAGTGAACAAACGATTCAGACTTAAATCAAAGTGGATCACAAGTGAACGAGTGATTTAGACTTAAATCAAAGTGGATCACAAGTGAACGAGTGATTCAGACTTAAATCAAAGTGGATCACAAGTGAACGAGCGATTCAGACTTAAAGTGAATCACAAGTGAACGAACGATTCAGACTTAAATCAAAGTGGATCACAAGTGAACGAACGATTCAGACTTAAATCAAAGTGGATCACAAGTGAACGAGTGATTCAGACTTAAATCAAAGTGGATCACAAGTGAACGAGTGATTCAGACTTAAATCAAAGTGGATCACATGTGAACGAGCGATTCAGACTTAAATCAAAGTGGATCACATGTGAACGAGCGATTCAAACTTAAATAAAAGTGGATCACAAGTGAACGAGTGATTCAGACTTAAATCAAAGTGGATCACAAGTGAACGAGTGATTCAGACTTAAATCAAAGTGGATCACATGTGAACGAGCGATTCAGACTTAAATCAAAGTGGATCACATGTGAACGAGCGATTCAAACTTAAATAAAAGTGGATCACAAGTGAACGAGTGATTCAGACTTAAATCAAAGTGGATCACAAGTGTACGAGTGATTCAGACTTAAATCAAAGTGGATCACAAGTGAACGAGTGATTCAGACTTAAATCAAAGTGGATCACAAGTGTACGAGTGATTCAGACTTAAATCAAAATGGATCACAAGTGAACGAACGATTCAGACTTAAATCAAAGTGAATCACAAGTGAACGAACGATTCAAACTTAAATAAAAGTGGATCACAAGTGAACGAGTGATTCAGACTTAAATCAAAGTGGATCACAAGTGTACGAGTGATTCAGACTTAAATCAAAGTGGATCACAAGTGAACGAACGATTCAGACTTAAATCAAAGTGAATCACAAGTGAACGAGTGATTCAGACTTAAATCAAAGTGGATCACAAGTGAACGAGTGATTTAGACTTAAATCAAAGTGGATCACAAGTGAACGAGTGATTCAGACTTAAATCAAAGTGGATCACAAGTGAACGAGCGATTCAGACTTAAAGTGAATCACAAGTGAACGAACGATTCAGACTTAAATCAAAGTGGATTACAAGTGAACGAACGATTCAGACTTAAATCAAAGTGGATCACAAGTGAACGAGTGATTCAGACTTAAATCAAAGTGGATCACAAGTGTACGAGTGATTCAGACTTAAATCAAAGTGGATCACAAGTGAACGAACGATTCAGACTTAAATCAAAGTGAATCACAAGTGAACGAACGATTCAGACTTAAATCAAAGTGGATCACAAGTGAACGAGTGATTCAGACTTAAATCAAAGTGGATCACAAGTGAACGAACGGTTTCCAAACATTCTTTCCTCTATTAATTCTTTTCTCAGAACGCTTTGTATTGAAGAATGTTTTCTCTGAAGTATTAGACAATAAAACTGAAATCCCGGTCGTGCTAATGGTTTTAACCCCTCATTTTATAGATACAGTTGTTTAATCACGTGGTTCGTCTTTATTACATGGTCTCAACTATCTAGAACTACCCCTTAACACCAACTAAAAAACTGACATGAACGTGCCTTGCATGACTCAACTCGAGTTGCTAACTCCACGAGTACATACTCGTATTATCTGATGTTACATCTTACAATCAAAGTTACTGTTTTAGTTCCTTGCAAGTTATTTCAAAACTTCCAGCACACACGCGATTGGAAGTTTAGTTTACGCAACGGTCTTCCCGCCTGGAATGTCACGAGAAATTTCAGTTTTGGTTTCTTTTTTTTTACGTTCCTTTATATTATTTTCATTAACTAAGAATACAAAAAAAACTAGAATAACCCTGATTTTTATGGCTTCTCGTCACAGTATGTAGACACGAGCTAACGAATTATCGGAAGTAAAAACATATAGCGGAAATACGAATAAAGGAAGTGTAGTCTGTTTTAACTGTGTGATTATTGTAATGTTCTCTTGTAACTGTGCCATTATTGTAATGTTGTCTTGTAACTGTGAGGTTATTGTAATGTTGTCTCTACGTTATCAGCTAAAAGTCAAACTCCCAACTCTATGTGATATCAGTTAGGTGTTTCTTTCCGGTTCATGTGGTAAAATAAATAAACTTAAATAAACAAAGAGTCAAGATTTGGGAAGCATTTCATTATACTAACCTTTCCTAATTATCACATATTTTGTTAAGGGATGTGAAAATTTATAATGTCTCAAAATATCAACCTTTCCCAACAAGTTTCAGTAAATTAAACAAAACACAGAAGGCTTTATGATTTGTGGTCTAAGAACGTTTAGTCACGTGCAAGCTCTTTGAAACCTAGATGGAGACGCCGGCATGCCCAGGTGGTTAAGGCATTCGACCTATAGTCCGAGGATTGCTGGTTCGAATCCCCGTCACACCAAATATGCTCACCCTTTCAGCCTTGGGGGCGTTATAAAGTGACGGTCAATCCCACTATTCGTTGGTGAAAGAGTAGCCCAAGAGGTGGCGGTGGGTGGTGATGACTAGCTGCCTTTCTTCTAGTATTACACTGTCAAATTAGAGACGACAAGCACAGATAGCCCTCGTGTACTTTTGCGTGAAATTCGAAGGCATATAAACTTCGTACTGCTCTAGGAAATAGAAATTGTTTCAAGTGTGTTTTCAGAAATGTAACGTCCGTTTAGCATCGCCGGTATTTTGTTTTATGAAGTAATCGTTCTTTCAAGTGTGTATCATAGAAAGACGTTCTATATGTATTTGTTACCATTCGTATAAACATTTTTCTTAGTTTAGTCAAGAGATAAATCTCACTTTATTTACTGAACCGGATATTTTGTATGACCGGAAACCTTAAAGTCGGGACTCAAATCATTGGTGGACATAAAAGAGAATTATTGTTATGAATCAAACAAACCACATTTGTGTTATATTAGTCAAGATACGATATCAGGGATATGAAATATGTTGCAGGTCGAAACACAAAGTTAACTAGATATATTACTGCTATTAGTAGAACGTTACAGGTAACACTGTTTACCAGCTAGCACTAACTGAATAGTGTATATATCTCTGTATTTAACCACCAAAACGTTAACTAGATATATATTACTGCTATCAGTAGAACGTTACAGGTAATACTGTTTACCAGCTAGCACTAACTGAATAGTATATATATCTCTGTATTTAACCACCAAAACGTTAACTAGATATATGTTACTGCTATCAGTAGAACGTTACAGGTAACACTGTTTACCAGCTAGCACTAACTGAATAGTATATATATCTCTGTATTTAACCACCAAAACGTTAACTAGATATATGTTACTGCTATCAGTAGAACGTTACAGGTAACACTGTTTACCAGCTAGCACTAACTGAATAGTGTATATATCTCTGTATTTAACCACCAAAACGTTAACTAGATATATGTTACTGCTATCAGTAGAACGTTACAGGTAACACTGTTTACCAGCTAGCACTAACTGAATAGTGTATATATCTCTGTATTTAACCACCAAAACGTTAACTAGATATATATTACTGCTATCAGTAGAACGTTACAGGTAATACTGTTTACCAGCTAGCACTAACTGAATAGTATATATATCTCTGTATTTAACCACCAAAACGTTAACTAGATATATGTTACTGCTATCAGTAGAACGTTACAGGTAACACTGTTTACCAGCTAGCACTAACTGAATAGTATATATATCTCTGTATTTAACCACCAAAACGTTAACTAGATATATGTTACTGCTATCAGTAGAACGTTACAGGTAACACTGTTTACCAGCTAGCACTAACTGAATAGTGTATATATCTCTGTATTTAACCACCAAAACGTTAACTAGATATATGTTACTGCTATCAGTAGAACGTTACAGGTAACACTGTTTACCAGCTAGCACTAACTGAATAGTGTATATATCTCTGTATTTAACCACCAAAACGTTAACTAGATATATGTTACTGCTATCAGTAGAACGTTACAGGTAACACTGTTTACCAGCTAGCACTAACTGAATAGTATATATATCTCTGTATTTAACCACCAAAACGTTAACTAGATATATGTTACTGCTATCAGTAGAACGTTACAGGTAACACTGTTTACCAGCTAGCACTAACTGAATAGTGTATATATCTCTGTATTTAACCACCAAAACGTTAACTAGATATATGTTACTGCTATCAGTAGAACGTTACAGGTAACACTGTTTACCAGCTAGCACTAACTGAATAGTGTATATATCTCTGTATTTAACCACCAAAACGTTAACTAGATATATGTTACTGCTATCAGTAGAACGTTACAGGTAACACTGTTTACCAGCTAGCACTAACTGAATAGTATATATATCTCTGTATTTAACCACCAAAACGTTAACTAGATATATGTTACTGCTATCAGTAGAACGTTACAGGTAACACTGTTTACCAGCTAGCACTAACTGAATAGTGTATATATCTCTGTATTTAACCACCAGAACGTTAACTATATATATATTACTTCTATCAGTAGAACGTTACAGGTAACACTGTTTACCAGCTAGCACTAACTGAATAATGTATATATCTCTGTATTTAACCACCAGAACGTTAATTAGATATATATTACTGCTATCAGTAGAACGTTACAGGTAACACTGTTTACCAGCTAGCACTAACTGAATAGTGTATATATCTCTGTATTTAACCACCAGAACGTTAACTATATATATATTACTTCTATCAGTAGAACGTTACAGGTAACACTGTTTACCAGCTAGCACTAACTGAATAATGTATATATCTCTGTATTTAACCACCAGAACGTTAACTATATATATATTACTTCTATCAGTAGAACGTTACAGGTAACACTGTTTACCAGCTAGCACTAACTGAATAATGTATATATCTCTGTATTTAACCACCAGAACGTTAACTAGATATATATTACTGCTATCAGTAGAACGTTACAGGTAACACTGTTTACCAGCTAGCACTAACTGAATAGTGTATATATCTCTGTATTTAACCACCAAAACGTTAACTAGATATATATTACTGCTATCAGTAGAAACGTTACAGGTAATACTGTTTACCAGCTAGCACTAACTGAATAGTATATATATCTCTGTATTTAACCACCAAAACGTTAACTAGATATATGTTACTGCTATCAGTAGAACGTTACAGGTAACACTGTTTACCAGCTAGCACTAACTGAATAGTATATATATCTCTGTATTTAACCACCAAAACGTTAACTAGATATATGTTACTGCTATCAGTAGAACGTTACAGGTAACACTGTTTACCAGCTAGCACTAACTGAATAGTATATATATCTCTGTATTTAACCACCAGAACGTTAACTATATATATATTACTTCTATCAGTAGAACGTTACAGGTAACACTGTTTACCAGCTAGCACTAACTGAATAATGTATATATCTCTGTATTTAACCACCAGAACGTTAATTAGATATATATTACTGCTATCAGTAGAACGTTACAGGTAACACTGTTTACCAGCTAGCACTAACTGAATAGTGTATATATCTCTGTATTTAACCACCAGAACGTTAACTATATATATATTACTTCTATCAGTAGAACGTTACAGGTAACACTGTTTACCAGCTAGCACTAACTGAATAATGTATATATCTCTGTATTTAACCACCAGAACGTTAACTATATATATATTACTTCTATCAGTAGAACGTTACAGGTAACACTGTTTACCAGCTAGCACTAACTGAATAATGTATATATCTCTGTATTTAACCACCAGAACGTTAACTAGATATATATTACTGCTATCAGTAGAACGTTACAGGTAACACTGTTTACCAGCTAGCACTAACTGAATAATGTATATATCTCTGTATTTAACCACCAGAACGTTAACTATATATATATTACTGCTGTCAGCAGAACGTTACAGGTAATACTGTTTACCAGCTAGCACTAACTGAATAATGTATATATCTCTGTATTTAACCACCAGAACGTTAACTATATATATATTACTTCTATCAGTAGAACGTTACAGGTAACACTGTTTACCAGCTAGCACTAACTGAATAATGTATATATCTCTGTATTTAACCACCAGAACGTTAACTAGATATATATTACTGCTATCAGTAGAACGTTACAGGTAACACTGTTTACCAGCTAGCACTAACTGAATAGTGTATATATCTCTGTATTTAACCACCAAAACGTTAACTAGATATATATTACTGCTATCAGTAGAACGTTACAGGTAATACTGTTTACCAGCTAGCACTAACTGAATAGTATATATATCTCTGTATTTAACCACCAAAACGTTAACTAGATATATGTTACTGCTATCAGTAGAACGTTACAGGTAACACTGTTTACCAGCTAGCACTAACTGAATAGTATATATATCTCTGTATTTAACCACCAAAACGTTAACTAGATATATGTTACTGCTATCAGTAGAACGTTACAGGTAACACTGTTTACCAGCTAGCACTAACTGAATAGTATATATATCTCTGTATTTAACCACCAGAACGTTAACTATATATATATTACTTCTATCAGTAGAACGTTACAGGTAACACTGTTTACCAGCTAGCACTAACTGAATAATGTATATATCTCTGTATTTAACCACCAGAACGTTAATTAGATATATATTACTGCTATCAGTAGAACGTTACAGGTAACACTGTTTACCAGCTAGCACTAACTGAATAGTGTATATATCTCTGTATTTAACCACCAGAACGTTAACTATATATATATTACTTCTATCAGTAGAACGTTACAGGTAACACTGTTTACCAGCTAGCACTAACTGAATAATGTATATATCTCTGTATTTAACCACCAGAACGTTAACTATATATATATTACTTCTATCAGTAGAACGTTACAGGTAACACTGTTTACCAGCTAGCACTAACTGAATAATGTATATATCTCTGTATTTAACCACCAGAACGTTAACTATATATATATTACTGCTGTCAGTAGAACGTTACAGGTAATACTGTTGGTTTCATATACAACGTTTTTCTTTAGTTTATAAATCAATACACGTTTATCAAGTGACGATATTAAAATATCAAAATATTTTTGTATTTGTTATGTCTGGATTTTAACATCGTTTTCCAACAAGTGGAAAAAATCTCATCCAACAAGACGTATGTTTAAAGGCTTAACTAAACGGATCAACCAGTCCTTATCTCATTACAGCTGTGATACTCTGAAAAACGTCAACATGTCGTTGACGATCCATGACATACACTAATGTCAGTTCTCTTTTTATCTAAGAAAAAGAAACATGTGAACATAAATCGTTTTTAACAGCTGTAGTTTATAATGATTTCGCTAGGAGCGTTAGTGGCCTCTACCTGCTGAAATACGTGGTAGTTGGCATTTCCTGCGTTAGAGGGCTTTGATTAGCTTACCGTTTTCGATTCTTTATCAAAACTAACACGAAACGTGCTCAGATAAAACTGTCTTGTTGGTACAGACAGACAGACAAGAATGCTTTAAAACTGCCTATATAGTGTTCCATTTCTTTTTATTTCACGTCTCGAGGCGGTTCGGTCGCTTTGACAGCACGTGCTCATTATTTAGCCCACCCCGAGTGCAAACAACGACGGTAAACGGTAATTACAATACAATGGATCCAATTTGCTTACTCAAAAGATACAGTGATATGTTCACATGGGGAGAAATGTGTTTAGAAAATACATTGTAGGTTTTAATTTAACCGTAATTAAACTTTAATAAACGTCCTAATTGAGAAATTCATCCATAAAAAAACAAAAATTACAAAAGACTGCCAATGAAAGTGTTTAGGATTAGTATATTACATATATACATATTAATACATTTTACTATTTTGTAAAGCTATTCAAGGGCTATTTTCGCCAGCTGCACTTGATACAGAAGTAATAGATTAGAAATGCATCTTGGTATGGCTGGAATGGGTATTAACAGTTTTATTGACAAGGAAAGGACAACGTTTTGACCTTCCAAGGTCATCTTCAAAATGAAGTTAGAAAAAAAACAAATATTGAATATCAGAAACAGAAGATCATGCTCGGCAACAGGACTCGAACTCGAAATCCCATAAATTTCAAGCTAACCGTCCTTACCACTACGTCATGCGTAGCCTGTTACAAGAGCTATACAATTTGAAACAAAAATAACATAAGGTTAAACGTAATGAAATCCAGTATTGTTCCCTTCTTTTTATTGATAAACATCTGACTAATCATATAACATAAAATAAAGCTGAAAGTGTTCTGATAATGTCTAGACGTCATACAAGTCACGTTAGAGTAGTACTAATAATTCATGAACAATGTCTAGACCTCATACAAGTCACGTTAAGGTAGTACTAATAATTCATGAACAACGTCTAGAACTCACACAAGTCACGTTAGACTAGTACTAATAATTCATGAACAACGTCTAGAACTCACACAAGTCACGTTAGAGTAGTACTAATAATTCATGAACAACGTCTAGACCTCATACAAGCACGTTAGACTAGTACTAACAATTCATGAACAACGTCTAGACCTCATACAAGTCACGTTAGAGTAGTACTAATAATTCATGAACAACGTCTAGACCTCATACAAGTCACGTTAGAGTAGTACTAATAATTCATGAACAACGTCTAGAACTCACACAAGTCACGTTAGACTAGTACTAATAATTCATGAACAACGTCTAGAACTCACACAAGTCACGTTAGACTAGTACTAATAATTCATGAACAACGTCTAGAACTCACACAAGTCACGTTAAAGTAGTACTAATAATTCATGAACAACGTCTAGAACTCACACAAGTCACGTTAGACTAGTACTAATAATTCATGAACAACGTCTAGAACTCACACAAGTCACGTTAAAGTAGTACTAATAATTCATGAACAACGTCTAGAACTCACACAAGTCACGTTAGACTAGTACTAATAATTCATGAACAACGTCTAGACCTCATACAAGTCACGTTAGAGTAGTAATAATAATTCATGAACAATGTCTAGACGTCATACAAATCACGTTAGAGTAGTACTAATAATTCGTGAACAATGTCTAGACCTCATACAAGTCAGGATAAAGCAGTATTAATAATTCATGAACAATGTCCAGACGTCATACAAGTCACGTTAGAGTAGTACTAATAATTCATGAACAATGTCTAGACCTCATACAAGTCACGTTAGAGTAGTACTAATAATTCATGAACAATGTCTAGACCTCATACAAGTCACGTTAGAGTAATACTAATAATTCATGAACAATGTCTAAACGTTATACAAGTCACGTTAGAGTAGTACTAATAATTCATGAACAATGTCTAGTCCTCATACAAGTCACGTGAAAGTAGTACTAATAATTCATGAACAATGTCTAGTCCTCATACAAGTCACGTGAAAGTAGTACTAATGATCCATCTATGGTTGAAAGCTGCAAAACTTATTATTGGTTATATGGATATATGTATATTTTGAGTCAGTCCCGACACCACATGTCATTTCCTCTCCAGGTAACTGTTCTGTATGGCTATTACAAGAATAATGCATCTCACAACAGTTGGTGTTAAAACGTTAATTAAAATAAAACAGAGAAAAACATAATAATGACTCAAGTTATGGCTAGACTGGTTATATACCTGAATATGACTAATACTACACTAGACTCGTTATATACCTGAATATAACTCGTACTAGACTAGATAGGTTATATACCTGAAGATGACTCATACTAGACTAGATTGGTTATTTACATGGAGATGACTCATACTAGACTAGACTAGTAATATACCTGAATATGACTCATACTAGACTAGATTGGTTATATACCTGAATATAACTCGTACTAGACTAGATAGGTTATATACCTGAAGATGACTCATACTAGACTAGATTGGTTATTTACCTGGAGATGACTCATACTAGACTAGACTGGTTATATACCTGAAGATGACTCATACTAGACTAGACTGGTTATATACCTGAAGATGACTCATACTAGGCTAGACTGGTTATATACTTGATGTTGTGGACTCATACTAGACTAGATTGGTTATATACCTGAAGATGCCTCGTACTAGACTAGATAGGTTATATACCTGAAGATGACTCATACTAGACTACATTGGTTATTTACATGGAGATGACTCATACTAGACTAGACTGGTTATATACCTGAAGATGACTCATACTAGACTAGATTGGTTATATACCTCAAGATGACTCATACTAGACTAGACTGGTTATATACCTAAAAATGATTCATACTAGACTAGATTGGTTATATACCTGAAGATGACTCATACTAGGCTAGACTTGTTATTTACCTGAAGATGCCTCATACTAGACTAGACTGGTTATATACTTGATGTTGTGGACTCATACTAGACGAGATTGGTTATATACCTGAAAATGACTCATAATAGACGAGACTGGTTATATACCTGAATATGACTCATACTAGACTAGACTGGTTATTTACCTGAAAATGGCTCATAATAGACGAGACTGGTTATATACCTGAATATGACTCATACTAGACTAGACTGGTTATTAACCTGAAAATGGCTCATACTAGACTAGACTGATTATATACCTGAAGATGACTCATACTAGCCTAGATTGGATATATACCTGAAGATGACTCATACTAGACTAGACTGGTTATATACCTGAAGATGACTCATACTTGACTAGATTGGTTATATACCTGAAGATGACTCATACTAGACAAGATTGGTTATATACCTGAAGATGACTCATAATAGACGAGACTGGTTATATACCTGAATATGACTCATACTAGACTAGACTGGTTATATACCTGAAGATGACTAATACTAGACTAGATTGGTTATATACCTTAACATGACTCATACTAGACTAGACTGGTTACATACCTGAAAATGGCTCATACTAGACTAGACTGATTATATACCTGAAGATGACTCATACTAGCCTAGATTGGATATATACCTGAAGATGACTCATACTAGACTAGACTGGTTATATACCTGAAGATGACTCATACTAGACTAGATTGGTTATATACCTGAAGATGACTCATACTAGGCTAGACTGGTTATATACCTGAAGATAACTCATACTAAGCTAGACTGGTTATACACTTGATGTTGTAGACTCATACTAAACTAGATTGGTTATTCACCTTAAGATGACTCATACTAGACTAGATTGGTTACATACCTGAAGATGACTCATACTAGACTAGATTGGTTATATACCTGAAGATGACTTATACTAGGCTAGACTGGTTATATACCTGAAGATAACTCATACTAAGCTAGACTGGTTATACACTTGATGTTGTAGACTCATACTAGACTAGATTGGTTATATACCTTAACATGACTCATACTAGACTAGACTGGTTACATACCTGAAAATGGCTCATACTAGACTAGACTGATTATATACCTGAATATGACTCATACTAGACTAGACTGGTTATATACCTGAAGATGACTAATACTAGACTAGATTGGTTATATACCTTAACATGACTCATACTAGACTAGACTGGTTACATACCTGAAAATGGCTCATACTAGACTAGACTGATTATATACCTGAAGATGACTCATACTAGCCTAGATTGGATATATACCTGAAGATGACTCATACTAGACTAGACTGGTTATATACCTGAAGATGACTCATACTAGACTAGATTGGTTATATACCTGAAGATGACTCATACTAGGCTAGACTGGTTATATACCTGAAGATAACTCATACTAAGCTAGACTGGTTATACACTTGATGTTGTAGACTCATACTAAACTAGATTGGTTAGTCACCTTAAGATGACTCATACTAGACTAGATTGGTTACATACCTGAAGATGACTCATACTAGACTAGATTGGTTATTTACCTGGAGATGACTCATACTAGACTAGACTGGTTATATACCTGAAGATGACTCATACTAGACGAGATTGGTTATATACCTGAAGATGACTCATACTAGACAAGATTGGTTATATACCTGAAGATGACTCATAATAGACGAGACTGGTTATATACCTGAATATGACTCATACTAGACTAGACTGGTTATATACCTGAAGATGACTAATACTAGACTAGATTGGTTATATACCTTAACATGACTCATACTAGACTAGACTGGTTACATACCTGAAAATGGCTCATACTAGACTAGACTGATTATATACCTGAAGATGACTCATACTAGCCTAGATTGGATATATACCTGAAGATGACTCATACTAGACTAGACTGGTTATATACATGAAGATGACTCATACTAGACTAGATTGGTTATATACCTGAAGATGACTCATACTAGGCTAGACTGGTTATATACCTGAAGATAACTCATACTAAGCTAGACTGGTTATACACTTGATGTTGTAGACTCATACTAAACTAGATTGGTTATTCACCTTAAGATGACTCATACTAGACTAGATTGGTTACATACCTGAAGATGACTCATACTAGACTAGATTGGTTATTTACCTGGAGATGACTCATACTAGACTAGACTGGTTATATACCTGAAGATGACTCATACTAGACTAGATTGGTTATATACCTTAAGATGACTCATACTAGACTAGACTGGTTATATACCTGAAGATGATTCATACTAGACTAGATTGGTTATATACCTGAAGATGACTCATACTAGACTAAATTGGTTATATACCTGAAGATGCCTTATACTAGGCTAGACTGGTTATATACTTGATGTTGTAGACTCATACTAGACTAGATTGGTTATTTACCTGAAGATCACTCAGACTAGACTAGACTGGTCATATACCTGAAGATGACTCATACTAGACTAGATTGATTATATACCTTAAGATGACTCATACTAGACTAGATTGGTTATATACCTGAAAATAACTCATAATAGACTAGATTGGTTATTTACCTGGACAAGACTCATACTAGACTAGACTGGTTATATACCTGAAGATGACTCATACTAGACTAGATTGGTTATATACCTTAACATGACTCATACTAGACTAGACTGGTTACATACCTGAAAATGATTCACACTAGACTAGATTGGTTATATACCTGAAGATGACTCATACTAGACTAGATTGGTTATATACCTGAAAATAACTCATAATAGACTAGATTGGTTATTTACCTGGACAAGACTCATACTAGACTAGACTGGTTATATACCTGAAGATGACTCATACTAGACTAGATTGGTTATATACCTTAACATGACTCATACTAGACTAGACTGGTTACATACCTGAAAATGATTCACACTAGACGAGATTGGTTATATACCTGAAGATCACTCATGCTAGGCTAAACTGGTTATTTACCTGAAGATGACTCATACTATGCTAGACGTGTTACATACTTGATGTTGTGAACTCATCAGGTCGTGCTATCAACGTGCTTAGAAAATTGTAATTACTAAAAATTACTAAACATGTTTTGAACAGTGAAGAGATGTTGCGATTTGTGTTATGAAATTGTAAACAAAATGAATCGTTTTAATGCATGGTAAAGCTTTAAATAATTTAGTTTTACTTGTTGTTAAGTATTGGTATTAAAAAGAAAGGAACGTTAAAAGGAAAGTAAACATTTTGTGTAGAATTATTCCAAAACTCTGGTGTCAACTGTCAGCCATATCACCTCACACTTTACCTCACAAGGCTTCAGTAAGACGCTGCCAGTTAAAGGTGTTTTGATGTAAAGAAGGATTATGACATTTTAAGAATGTTGTATGTCAAACTTAAGTGTCTTTCATAAAACTAAACTTGGGTGCGTTGATATATCATTGATTTACATTCCTTGTGTGAAGAAGATTGATTTGTTTTAAATTTTTGCGCGAAGCTACATGAGGGCTATCTTCGCTAGCAGTTCCTAATTTAGCAGTGTAAGATTAGGTGGAAGTCATCACAACCCACCGCCAACTCTTGGGCTACTCTTTTACAAACGAATAGTGGGATCGACTGTCAGTTTATAACGCCCTCACGGTTGAAAGGGTGAGCATGTTTCGGTGTCACGGGGATTCGAACCAGGGACCCTCAGATTACGAGTCGAGTGCCTTAACTACTTATGTTAAATGGATTGATAACCGATTTCTGTTCCTTGTGTGAAATATAGTGGTAACTGAGTCAAATACAATTACAAAAAACGTAATAAAGCAGAAGACTAACTCGACCTGGATAGAAAGAAACTTTAAGAAGCTGACATAAAAAAGTCATGTTTGATGTATAAACGTCAGGAGCTATAGAGAAATAGTTATTAAAATCTATGTTACCAAATTTACTATTGCCACACGCTGTAATACAAACACCTCCGCTGCGCAAACTCTTATCTTTTGATGCTGGGAACGAGTCCGTGTTTGTGAGAACCAACCTGAATAAATCAAGTAACAACTCTGGGTACACAGAGAAGAAAACATTGTGATAACTGACAGTGAAACTGTTCCTCTAACGGACCGCCCCGAGCACAAGAACACTGCTTGCTAGTAGAGGATCATGTGATGTACTCTGGCTGATTAACACCCATTCTCATGCGAAAAACCACCTGCACATCCGGGTAATCTCAAACCCCGCCTTCATCTAGATTGGACTTCAGATTTTACCCTTCCATGTTCTCCCGTTTGTCAATTACCAAATTATAGAGTAACAAGAAGGATAAACTAGATGGGGGATTAGCTGCCCCCCACTAAAATCTATATGTGAACGTGCCTTCCCCGTGGGGTGTCCTGTAACAATACCTTCATAGAACTACGTTTCTCAGCTATGATTCGACATCAGACATTAATTATTCTTGTCAAATCAAAAAGGCTCTCCTATAATTACAGGCCTGGGAAGCACGTGACCTTGTAGGAGTAATAGCGTAGAAAACAGATAAAAGGCGCATGAGGTGTCCACGAGCTGAAAACCTATAACAATACCCGTGGTCATCTCAAAACATTTGATCAACTTTATTTATAATTACATTATCTGGTGTAACTATCAATTTTAATTATAATTACAATATGTTGTGTAACTATCAACATTAATTGTAATTACAATATCTGGTGTAACTATCAACATAAATTATAATTACAATATCTGGTATAACTATCAATATTTATTATAATTATAATATGTGTGTAACTATCAACATTAATTATAATCATAATATCTAGTGTAACTATCAACATTAATTATAATTACAATATCTGGTATAAGTATCAACATTAATTATAATTACAATATGTAGTGTAACTATCAACTTTAATCATAGTTACAATACCCGGTGAAACTATCAACATTAATTATAATAACAATATCTGGTATAACTATCGACATTAATTATAATTACAATATCTGGTATAACTATCAACATTAATTATAATTACAATCTCTGGTATAACTATCAACATTAATTATAATTACAATATCTGGTGTAACTATAAACATTAATTATAACTACAATATGTAGTGTAACTATCAACATTAATTATAATAACAATATCTGGTATAACTATCGACATTAATTATAATTACAATATATGGTGTAACTATCAACATTAATTATAACTACAATATCTGGTATAACTATCAACATTAATTATAATTACAATATCTGGTGTAACTATCAACATTAATTATAATTACAATATCTGGTGTAACTATCAACATTAATTATAATTACAATATCTGATATGACTATCAACATTAATTATAATAACAATATCTGGTGTAACTATCAACATTAATTATAATTACAATATCTAGTTTAACTATCAACATAAATTATAATAACAATATCTGGTATAACTATCAACATAAATTATAATTACAATATCTGGTATAACTATCAACATTAATTATAATTACAATATCTGGTATAACTATCAACATTAATTATAATTACAATATCTGGTGTAACTATCAACATTAATTATAATAACAATATCTGGTATAACTATCAACATTAATTATAATTACAATATCTAGTTTAACTATCAACATAAATTATAATAACAATATCTGGTATAACTATCAACATTAATTATAATTACAATATCTGGTATAACTATCAACATTAATTATAATTACAATATCTGGTATAACTATCAACATTAATTATAATTACAATATCTGGTGTAACTATCAACATTAATTATAATAACAATATCTGGTATAACTATCGACATTAATTATAATTACAATATCTGGTATAACTATCAACATTAATTATAATTACAATATCTGGTGTAACTATCAACATTAATTAAAATTACAATATCTGGTATAACTATCGACATTAATTATAATTACAATATCTGGTGTAACTATCAACATTAATTATAACTACAATATGTAGTGTAACTATCAACATTAATTATAATTACAATATGTAGTGTAACTATCAACATTAATTATAATAACAATATCTGGTATAACTATCAACATTAATTATAATTACAATATCTGGTATAACTATCAACATTAATTATAATTACAATATCTGGTGTAACTATCCAATTAATTATAATTACAATATCTTGTATAACTATCAATATTAATTATCATTACAATATCTGGTATAACTATCAACATTAATTATAATTGCAATATCTGGTGTAACTATCAACATTAATTATAATTACAATATATAGTGTAACTATCAACATTAATTATAATTATAATATGTAGTGTAACTATCAACAATAATGATAATTACAATATCTGGTGTAACTATCAACATTAATTATAATTATAATATCTGGTGTAACTATCCAATTAATTATAATTACAATATCTTGTATAACTATCAATATTAATTATCATTACAATATCTGGTATAAGTATCAACATTAATTATAATTGCAATATCTGGTGTAACTATCAACATTAATTATAATTACAATATGTAGTGTAACTATCAACATTAATTATAATTATAATATGTAGTGTAACTATCAACAATAATGATAATTACAATATCTGGTATAACAATCAACATTAATTATAATTACAATCTCTGGTGTAACTATCAACATTAATTATAACTACAATATGTAGTGTAACTATCAACATTAATTATAATAACAATATCTGGTATAACTATCGACATTAATTATAATTACAATATCTGGTATAACTATCAACATTATTTATAATTTCAGTATCTGGTATAACTATCAAATTAATTATAATTACAATATCTGGTATAAGTATCAACATTAATTATAATTACAATATCTGGTGTAACTATCAACATTAATTATAATTACAATATGTAGTGTAACTATCAACTTTAATCATAGTTACAATATCCGGTGTAACTATCAACATTAATTATAATTACAATATCTGGTATAACTATCAACATTAATTATAATTGCAATATCTGGTGTAACTATCAACATTAATTATAATTACAATATGTAGTGTAACTATCAACATTAATTATAATTATAATATGTAGTGTAACTATCAACAATAATGATAATTACAATATCTGGTGTAACTATCAACATTAATTATAATTATAATATCTGGTGTAACTATCCAATTAATTATAATTACAATATCTTGTATAACTATCAATATTAATTATCATTACAATATCTGGTATAAGTATCAACATTAATTATAATTGCAATATCTGGTGTAACTATCAACATTAATTATAATTACAATATGTAGTGTAACTATCAACATTAATTATAATTATAATATGTAGTGTAACTATCAACAATAATGATAATTACAATATCTGGTATAACAATCAACATTAATTATAATTACAATCTCTGGTATAACTATCAACATTAATTGTAATTACAATATCTGGTGTAACTATCAACATTAATTATAACTACAATATGTAGTGTAACTATCAACATTAATTATAATAACAATATCTGGTATAACTATCGACATTAATTATAATTACAATATCTGGTATAACTATCAACATTATTTATAATTTCAGTATCTGGTATAACTATCAAATTAATTATAATTACAATATCTGGTATAAGTATCAACATTAATTATAATTACAATATCTGGTGTAACTATCAACATTAATTATAATTACAATATGTAGTGTAACTATCAACTTTAATCATAGTTACAATATCCGGTGTAACTATCAACATTAATTATAATTACAATATGTAGTGTAACTATCAACATTAATTATAATTATAATATGTAGTGTAACTATCAACAATAATGATAATTACAATATCTGGTATAACAATCAACATAAATTATAATTACAATCTCTGGTATAACAATCAACATTAATTGTAATTACAATATCTGGTGTAACTATCAACATTAATTATAACTACAATATGTAGTGTAACTATCAACATTAATTATAATAACAATATCTGGTATAACTATCGACATTAATTATAATTACAATATCTGGTATAACTATCAACATTATTTATAATTTCAGTATCTGGTATAACTATCAATATTAATTATCATTACAATATCTGGTATAAGTATCAACATTAATTATAATTACAATATCTGGTGTAACTATCAACATTAATTATAATTACAATATGTAGTGTAACTATCAACTTTAATCATAGTTACAATATCCGGTGTAACTATCAACATTAATTATAATTACAATATCTGGTGTAACTATCAACATAAATTATAATTACAATATCTGGTATAACTATCAATATTTATTATAATTATAATATGTGTGTAACTATCGACATTAATTATAATTACAATATCTGGTATAACTATCAACATTATTTATAATTTCAGTATCTGGTATAACTATCAATATTAATTATCATTACAATATCTGGTGTAACTATCAACATTAATTATAATTACAATATGTAGTGTAACTATCAACTTTAATCATAGTTACAATATCCGGTGTAACTATCAACATTAATTATAATTACAATATCTGGTGTAACTATCAACATAAATTATAATTACAATATCTGGTATAACTATCAATATTTATTATAATTATAATATGTGTGTAACTATCAACATTAATTATAATTATAATATCTAGTGTAACTATCAACATTAATTATAATTATAATATCTAGTGTAACTATCAACATTAATTATAATTACAATATCTGGTATAAGTATCAACATTAATTATAATTGCAATATCTGGTGTAACTATCAACATTAATTATAATTACAATATGTAGTGTAACTATCAACTTTAATCATAGTTACAATACCCGGTGAAACTATCAACATTAATTATAATTACGATATCTGGTGTAACTATCAACATTAATTATAATTGCAATATCTGGTATAACTATCAACATTAATTATAATTACAATCTCTGGTATAACTATCAACATTAATTATAATTACAATATCTGGTGTAACTATAAACATTAATTATAACTACAATATGTAGTGTAACTATCAACATTAATTATAATAACAATATCTGGTATAACTATCGACATTAATTATAATTACAATATATGGTGTAACTATCAACATTAATTATAACTACAATATCTGGTATAACTATCAACATTAATTATAATTACAATATCTGGTGTAACTATCAACATTAATTATAATTACAATATCTGGTGTAACTATCAACATTAATTATAATTACAATATCTGGTATGACTATCAACATTAATTATAATAACAATATCTGGTGTAACTATCAACATTAATTATAATTACAATATCTAGTTTAACTATAACATAAATTATAATAACAATATCTGGTATAACTATCAACATAAATTATAATTACAATATCTGGTGTAACTATCAACATTAATTATAATTACAATATCTGGTATAACTATCAACATAAATTATAATTACAATATCTGGTGTAACTATCAACATTAATTATAATTACAATATCTGGTATAACTATCAACATTAATTATAATTACAATATCTGGTGTAACTATCAACATTAATTATAATTACAATATCTGGTATAACTATCGACATTAATTATAATTACAATATCTAGTGTAACTATCAACATTAATGATAATTACAATATCTGGTGTAACTATCAACATTAATTATAATTACAATATCTGGTATGACTATCAACATTAATTATAATTACAATATCTGGTATAACTATCAACATTAATTATAATTACAATATCTGGTGTAACTATCAACATTAATTATAACTACAATATGTAGTGTAACTATCAACATTAATTATAATTACAATATGTAGTGTAACTATCAACATTAATTATAATAACAATATCTGGTATAACTATCGACATTAATTATAATTACAATATCTGGTATAACTATCAACATTAATTATAATTACAATATCTGGTGTAACTATCCAATTAATTATAATTACAATATCTTGTATAACTATCAATATTAATTATCATTACAATATCTGGTATAACTATCAACATTAATTATAATTGCAATATCTGGTGTAACTATCAACATTAATTATAATTACAATATGTAGTGTAACTATCAACATTAATTATAATTATAATATGTAGTGTAACTATCAACAATAATGATAATTACAATATCTGGTGTAACTATCAACATTAATTATAATTATAATATCTGGTGTAACTATCCAATTAATTATAATTACAATATCTTGTATAACTATCAATATTAATTATCATTACAATATCTGGTATAAGTATCAACATTAATTATAATTGCAATATCTGGTGTAACTATCAACATTAATTATAATTACAATATGTAGTGTAACTATCAACATTAATTATAATTATAATATGTAGTGTAACTATCAACAATAATGATAATTACAATATCTGGTATAACTATCAACATTAATTATAATTACAATATCTGGTGTAACTATCAACATTAATTATAATTATAATATCTGGTGTAACTATCCAATTAATTATAATTACAATATCTTGTATAACTATCAATATTAATTATCATTACAATATCTGGTATAAGTATCAACATTAATTATAATTGCAATATCTGGTGTAACTATCAACATTAATTATAATTACAATATGTAGTGTAACTATCAACATTAATTATAATTATAATATGTAGTGTAACTATCAACAATAATGATAATTACAATATCTGGTATAACAATCAACATTAATTATAATTACAATCTCTGGTATAACTATCAACATTAATTGTGATTACAATATCTGGTGTAACTATCAACATTAATTATAACTACAATATGTAGTGTAACTATCAACATTAATTATAATAACAATATCTGGTATAACTATCGACATTAATTATAATTACAATATCTGGTATAACTATCAAATTAATTATAATTACAATATCTGGTATAAGTATCAACATTAATTATAATTACAATATCTGGTGTAACTATCAACATTAATTATAATTACAATATGTAGTGTAACTATCAACTTTAATCATAGTTACAATATCCGGTGTAACTATCAACATTAATTATAATTACAATATGTAGTGTAACTATCAACATTAATTATAATTATAATATGTAGTGTAACTATCAACAATAATGATAATTACAATATCTGGTATAACAATCAACATTAATTATAATTACAATCTCTGGTATAACTATCAACATTAATTGTAATTACAATATCTGGTGTAACTATCAACATTAATTGTAACTACAATATGTAGTGTAACTATCAACATTAATTATAATAACAATATCTGGTATAACTATCGACATTAATTATAATTACAATATCTGGTATAACTATCAACATTATTTATAATTTCAGTATCTGGTATAACTATCAATATTAATTATCATTACAATATCTGGTATAAGTATCAACATTAATTATAATTGCAATATCTGGTGTAACTATCAACATTAATTATAATTGCAATATGTAGTGTAACTATCAACATTAATTATAATTACAATATCTTGTATAACTATCAATATTAATTATCATTACAATATCTGGTATAAGTATCAACATTAATTATAATTGCAATATCTGGTGTAACTATCAACATTAATTATAATTACAATATGTAGTGTAACTATCAACATTAATTATAATTACAATATCTTGTATAACTATCAATATTAATTATCATTACAATATCTGGTATAAGTATCAACATTAATTATAATTGCAATATCTGGTATAAATATCAACATTAATTATAATTGCAATATCTGGTGTAACTATCAACATTAATTATAATTACAATATGTAGTGTAACTATCAACATTAATTATAATTACAATATCTTGTATAACTATCAATATTAATTATCATTACAATATCTGGTATAACTATCAACATTAATTATAATTACAATATGTAGTGTAACTATCAACATTAATTATAATTACAATATGTAGTGTAACTATCAACATTAATTATAATTACAATATCTTGTATAACTATAAATATTAATTATCATTACAATATCTGGTATAACTATCAACATTAATTATAATTACAATATGTAGTGTAACTATCAACATTAATTATAATTACAATATCTTGTATAACTATCAATATTAATTATCATTACAATATCTGGTATAAGTATCAACATTAATTATAATTACAAAATGGTTAGTAAGTGGTTCATGCAAGCTTTATACGTAGTACACTTGGATGTATTCTTAAGTCAGGTGGTATTACTTTTAATTACATTGTTATTACTCATTCTGGTCGTCTTGAGAATACACTTATGTGAGTTTTGTACGAAGATCGGATGCTCCGTTAAAAATTCTTTATCAATATATCTGTAAACGGTTCACATTAATTATAGCTGTCTGAGAACCTTCTATAAGCTTTGAAACGTGTAGCCCCATCGAACCATGGAAAACAGTTCTATCTTCTTTACGTTAACGTATCTAAGTAATGGGAAATTTGCTGAATTTGACTTGTTCGATTTATAATGATAAGGAACAAAGGTACTAAGAGAGAGATATTTATAATGATAACGAACAAAGGGACTAAGAGAGAGAGATTTATAATGATAACGAGTACAGGGACTAAGAGAGAGAGATTTATAATGATAACGAACACAGGGACTAAGAGAGAGAGATTTATAATGATAACGAACAAAGGGACTAAGAGAGAGAGATTTACAACGATAATGAACAAAGAGACTCAGAAATAGAGATTTATAATGATAACGAACAAAGGGACTAAGAGAGAGAGATTTACAACGATAATGAACAAAGAGACTCAGAAATAGAGATTTATACTGATAACGAACAAAGGGACTAAGAAAGTGAGATTTATAATGATAACGAACAAAGGGACTAAGAGAGAGAGATTTATAATGATAATAAACACAGGGACTAAGAGAGAGAGATTTATATCGAAAATGAGTACAGGGACTCAAAGAGAGAGATTTACAACGATAACGAACAAAGGGACTAAGAAAGTGAGATTTATAATGATAACGAACAAAGGGACTAAGAGAGAGAGATTTACAACGATAATGAACAAAGAGACTCAGAAATAGAGATTTATAATGATAACGAACAAAGGGACTAAGAGAGAGAGATTTATAACAGAAACGAACAAAGGGGCTAAGAGAGAGAGATTTACAACGATAATGAGCAAAGAGACTCAGAAATAGAGATTTATACTGATAACGAACAAAGGGACTAAGAAAGTGAGATTTATAATGATAACGAACAAAGGGACTAAGAGAGAGAGATTTATAATGATAATAAACACAGGGACTAAGAGAGAGAGATTTATATCGAAAATGAGTACAGGGACTCAAAGAGAGAGATTTACAACGATAACGAACAAAGGGACTAAGAAAGTGAGATTTATAATGATAACGAAGAAAGGGACTAAGAGAGAGAGATTTACAACGATAATGAACAAAGAGACTCAGAAATAGAGATTTATAATGATAACGAACAAAGGGACTAAGAGAGAGAGATATATAACAGAAACGAACAAAGGGACTAAGAGAGAGAGAGATTTATAATGATAATAAACACAGGGACTAAGAGAGAGAGATTTATATCGAAAATGAGTACAGGGACTCAAAGAGAGAGATTTACAACGATAACGAACAAAGGGACTAAGAAAGTGAGATTTATAATGATAACGAACAAAGGGACTAAGAGAGAGAGATTTACAACGATAATGAACAAAGAGACTCAGAAATAGAGATTTATAATGATAACGAACAAAGGGACTAAGAGAGAGAGATATATAACAGAAACGAACAAAGGGACTAAGAGAGAGAGAGATTTATAACAGAAACGAACAAAGGGACTAAGAGAGAGATTTATAATGATAACGAACAAAGGGACTAAGAGAGAGAAATTTATAATGATAATGAACACAGGGACTAAGAGAGAGAGATTTATATCGAAAATGAGTACAGGGACTCAAAGAGAGAGATTTACAATGATAACGAACAAAGGGACTAAGAGAGAGAGATTTATAATGATAACGAACAAAGGGACTAAGAGAGAGAGATTTATAACGATTATGAACACGGGGACTCAGAGGGAGAGATTTATAACGATGAGTAATTTATGTGAAAGGAATAATCGTAAAGAATCATCGGTTATAAAAGAACTAATTATATTATATTTATCATATTACATGATATTATATTATAATCACATATAATATGATGATATTATTACTTCCCTATTTCATATCATCTCAGTCACTACTGTCTGTTGTGTCTCAACCTATGGTGTTCTTATAGATTCTCCACTGCTGTCACTCTCAATTTATTAGAATTGTATTTGGATGTTGACCAATCAATCACGTGCAGACATTATCTTCCACGTGACTGTCGTGTGGGTGATCCAATATAGCCAGTTCGTTAATCACCAAAGTCCACAGACCCATAATAACTTAAACAGCCAAGACTGGCAACAGAGATGTGACGAACCATGTTAGCGAAGAATCAGTAACTATCTTGTCAGAATCGCACGAAAAGTAGTGAATTTTGGAATACAAACCTAATTTCACAGCCTAGCTTACGAGTTTTCCACATCACAGTTCACAATGTACGTAACATGAGGAAGCGATGAAAAAATAATGGATTAGTTTAGACGTGTTTACTAAAGACCGACTATTTACAAGAACATGTTTACACTGGGAAGGTGAAGTTTCATCCCGTAAGGATAGAGAGAGAGAGAGAGATTCACCCCTCCATCTTTTGGGTACTACGTTAGAAAAACAGAGACGAGTTTCAAGAAGATAAACACACCTATTCATTAATACCCATTGGCTCGACTACATCTTTACCTTCTACATTTTCTACGTTCATTCATTCTCAGAATAACCTTTGACCTTTTCCTGGAAAGAGAGGGAAAGGTGCCAAATAAGATGACCCACAGAGTTCCAATAATACTTCCTCGTCGGTTTGCTTTTCTTGTACAGTTGAATTCATCGAGAGTCGTCACAGCTTCGTTTAGTGGGATTAGAACAAACACGTGAGACTTGGGCAAGCTCTTTACACACACTTGCTGTTTGCCCGGAAAATAAAGATTACGAGAGACCCGTCGGTAGCAAGTTCACGCGGGTCGGCCGGTGCAAGCCTAGTTTCCGAAAAACCTTGCATGCCAGAAGACCTCAGGCAGTGTAAGAACAATTTGTTCGCGTCGAGTCTTCACCAACGTAGATATCTGTATTTCTGTTCCAGGAGTTACTGTACTTGTTTGTCTTACAAACTCTGCACTTCGCGTTCACTTGTGTAGAAGTCAGAGACGCGAGGTGTATTCGCTGATGCCAAGACATATGTCGCGTGACATTAAAATTGTTCAAAAGTTTTCATTTCTAAATGCGAGTAAAGAACCGTAAACTTCGGATTACAGTTTCACGTTTCACATGTTTTACAAACTTGAGTAACTAAATTCTGGTTTTCATCACTCCAACAAATCTAACAATGGACCTACAAAGTTTATCGGACATTTGTCTCAAAATAAACCTAGAATAATACAATCTATCAGCCCATAATAATGCAATCAGGTGTGTAAACCATGGCTCTACCAACCTAGAACAATAGCGAAATATGGTGTGTAAACCATGGCTCTACCAACCTAGAACAATAATACAATCGGGTGTGTAAACCATGGTTCTACCAACCGAGAACAATAATGCAATCGGGTGTGTAAACCATGGTTCTACCAACCGAGAACAATAATGCAATCGGGTGTGTAAACAAACCATGGTTCTAACCACCTAGAACAATAATGTAATCGGATGTGTAAACCATTGTTCTAACAACATGTGTTATTATAACACAGCTTTGATTGAAGTACATGACTACAGTAATGAATTTTGAAAACAATTTTTTTTGGATAAATTTATTAATGTAGTTTGAACGCTAACATTTAGTTTTGTTTTACGTCAAAAATATTTGAACTATAACAGAGACCTCCTACCATGGTTTAACATGCTCTCTTTCTTTACCGTAGCTATAACACAACGTTAACGTACTATGTATAAAATCTAGACATTCAGCATTGATTCAGTAACCTTAATTAATTCTTATACATTAACAAGTTAAACTTCAAAACCATTAAATGACTACTCGAGATACATAACCCAGCAATAAATCATGGACTTTAAGAAAATAGTGAAAATCGATATTTAGTGACGTTAACTGAAACCCGGCAGCATTGGGGAAGCCCAGTAAATTGGTTCTTTGTCTCAGTTAAACAAGAGACACATGGTTAGTCAGTACACAAAACTGAACTACTAGGGTTCGACAGTAGGTAATCAAGTTAAACAAGAGACACATGGTTAGTCAGTACACAAAACTGAACTACTAGGGTTCGACAGTAGGTAATCAAGTTAAACAAGAGACACATGGTTAGTCAGTACACAAAACTGAACTACTAGGGTTCGACAGTAGGTAATCAAGTTAAACAAGAGACACATGGTTAGTCAGTACACAAAACTGAACTACTAGGGTTCGACAGTTGGTAATCAAGTTAAACAAGAGACACGTGGTTAGTCAGTACACAAAACTGAACTACTAGGGTTCGACAGTTGGTAATCAAGTTAAACAAGAGACACATGGTTAGTCAGTACACAAAACTGAACTACTAGGGTTCGACAGTTGGTAATCAAGTTAAACAAGAGACACATGGTTAGTCAGTACACAAAACTGAACTACTAGGGTTCGACAGTTGGTAATCAAGTTAAACAAGAGACACATGGTTAGTCAGTACACAAAACTGAACTACTAGGGTTCGACAGTAGGTAATCAAGTTAAACAAGAGACACATGGTTAGTCAGTACACAAAACTGAACTACTAGGGTTCGACAGTTGGTAATCAAGTTAAACAAGAGACACGTGGTTAGTCATAAGACAAAACTGAACTACTAGGGTTCGAAAGTAGGTAACAGCATCCACTGTCATCTCTAGTCAGATACTGGGATTGTAATGTTAGAAGGTTGTCAAGCAGTCAATAGCATCCACTGTCATCTCTAGTCAGATACTGGGATTGTAATGTTAGAAGGTTGTCAAGCAGTCAATAGCATCCACTGTCATCTTTAGTCAGATACTGGGATTGTTAGATATGAGCACTAATCAACAGCGCCTTCTGCCGAAATATTAGATTTTACACTGATTTTATACGGTTTCAGAACGAGACTTTGGGAAAACAAAACGCGAAACCTGAACCCCCTTGTTAATAGTCTGACACTCTTATCACAAAGCCACGAGAGTACGTCATAAGAAGTTCACGGGAAACGTGTATGTTGTCACACATTTGCCCGTTTATCAAGTAATATAAGGTGAAAGATGGCCTAATTCATACCAGAAAAGTATCTGTAAAGTCCTTATATTTAACTGGACAGTATGACAGTGACCGTTCACTGATTGAACATGGTCAATAACAGAGATAAAACCAACAACTAAGTTTCAAGTTTTCAGTTGACGTCTCCACACATTGTCTTATAACATCAACTACATCCTTTATTTGCAGGTCGAAAGCAATCAGTAAACTCTTCACAGAAATTGTCAACCCGTGTAAAGCAGTATGACGACTCTGTTACCGTCAGATGGAGTTGTTTCTTCTCGTGACAAAAACGTCATCTATCAACGTCAGTGGAGGACCTGTGAACGTTACGGGAAAGAACCCTAAGTCTTCATTTCACAGCATGTCCTTAAAAAGGAGCGTCTATGACGTACATATGTCTTCGACCAGCAGTTTGAGATTGGATATTTACACTGTGGGTACAGCTCCCCTGAACCGTTCACTTTCACCAGTGACGCAATCATACAACTAGATGATGTATTACCTTCTGGAAAGAAAGAAATATAGTTTGTTTCTCAGGTACTCCATTGAAAAACAAAAATAAAGGACACGGGTTTGTCGTGTGCGCCAGTAAGGAACTTAATGGGATCATATACTTAATTTCCTTATCTGTGATAAACGTATGAGAATTATATACATAACGTGGGCTTCACACTCGTATATTATCATGTATTTACAATTGTATATACGGTGTGATTTAACGCTGTATGGTAATGTTGCGTATGATGTACACTTCGAACTGTATAACCCAGTGGCACATCAGTATGTCTGTTGACTTACAGCGTTAGAAACTGGGTTTCGGTATTCGTGGTGGGCAGAGCACCGATAGCCCATATTGTTGCTTAATTCCAAACAAAAAAAACAATAGAATATTATACATATTATGGTTCGCACATTAGCGTAATGGGTAAGTATTATTGTATACTTAACAATGTAATAACATATTGTGTAACAAGTTATATACTATTGATACTTTTGAAACAATTCAACAGTAAACTTTCTGTTAATTACTGTGAATACATGTAAACAGTTCAGTCAAACCAATCCTTTGGACCCGAGTAGATACGTCATATGGTTGTCTCGTGGTCCAGCCGCTTTTTGTCATGTCATTTCAATAAAGACTCACGTTGTATTTGTTTTTATTCTACGTGTTATGTATTGTTGGTAAAAACAGCGTTTCGATGCACGAAGTGTAGTCATGGTAACTGTCTCGGTTTTTTGTTTTGTTTTTGCTGGATGTCACCGTTCCTTGTGACACTGAACGTCAGTAGAGACCGTTACAGAATTAAACGTTTTCTAACAGCTGCCATGTTTATAAAAAGTGTCACTGGACAATCAATCATTCGACATGTCACTATAAAACCATACATATAATACTGACATACAAAATACATGCAGTATATTGTCAAACATGATTCTCTGTCCATACGTTTCTGTTCGTGTTCCTCCAGTGGAGTCAGTCGACAGAGGAAATCCAAGATGTTCTCAGCACTCAATACGATTGACAGTAACTTAAACAATTGCTAAAAAATTAATAATAATATATTCTTGCAATGTATTTTTGAATGATCTCAATTTCATATATAGTTTATCTGTGGTTAACATTTCAGAAGGTGTACGTGTTCGCACATCTATTACACGTATCCAATATTATAAATATTAATACTGTTATACATATAAGGTACTGCTTTGCTTACTTTACATATAAAATTATACATAACGTGTTTATGAAACTATCATTTCATACAAACGCTTTCGATCGCCTAACAATGAAACAATAATACGGAACGACTCGTGTAACAATCAAGTACTCTAGGCTAATTTGAACGTCTAAACATGATAATACGGAACGACTCGTGTAACAATCAAGTACTCTAGGCTAATTTGAACGTCTAAACATGATAATACGGAACGACTCGTGTAACAATCAAGTACTCTAGGCTAATTTGAAAGTCTAAACATGATAATACGGAACGACTCGTGTAACAATCAAGTACTCTAGGCTAATTTGAACGTCTAAACATGATAATACGGAACGACTCGTGTAACAATCAAGTACTCTAGGCTAACTTGAAAGTCTAAACATGATAATACGGAACGACTCGTGTAACAATCAAGTACTCTAGGCTAATTTGAAAGTCTAAACATGATAATACGGAACGACCCGTGTAACAATCAAGTACTCTAGGCTAATTTGAACGTCTAAACATGATAATACGGAACGACTCGTGTAACAATCAAGTACTCTAGGCTAATTTGAAAGTCTAAACATGATAATACGGAACGACTCGTGTAACAATCAAGTACTCTAGGCTAATTTGAACGTCTAAACATGATAATACGGAACAACTCGTGTAACAATCAAGTACTCTAGGCTAACTTGAAAGTCTAAACATGATAATACGGAACGACTCGTGTAACAATCAAGTACTCTAGGCTAACTTGAAAGTCTAAACATGATAATACGGAACGACTCGTGTAACAATCAAGTACTCTAGGCTAATTTGAAAGTCTAAACATAATAATACGGAACGACCCGTGTAACAATCAAGTACTCTAGGCTAATTTGAACGTCTAAACATGATAATACGGAACGACTCGTGTAACAATCAAGTACTCTAGGCTAATTTGAACGTCTAAACATGATAATACGGAACGACTCGTGTAACAATCAAGTACTCTAGGCTAATTTGAAAGTCTAAACATGATAATACGGAACGACTCGTGTAACAATCAAGTACTCTAGGCTAATTTGAACGTCTAAACATGATAATACGGAACGACTCGTGTAACAATCAAGTACTCTAGGCTAACTTGAAAGTCTAAACATGATAATACGGAACGACTCGTGTAACAATCAAGTACTCTAGGCTAATTTGAAAGTCTAAACATGATAATACGGAACGACCCGTGTAACAATCAAGTACTCTAGGCTAATTTGAACGTCTAAACATGATAATACGGAACGACTCGTGTAACAATCAAGTACTCTAGGCTAATTTGAAAGTCTAAACATGATAATACGGAACGACTCGTGTAACAATCAAGTACTCTAGGCTAATTTGAACGTCTAAACATGATAATACGGAACAACTCGTGTAACAATCAAGTACTCTAGGCTAACTTGAAAGTCTAAACATGATAATACGGAACGACTCGTGTAACAATCAAGTACTCTAGGCTAACTTGAAAGTCTAAACATGATAATACGGAACGACTCGTGTAACAATCAAGTACTCTAGGCTAATTTGAAAGTCTAAACATAATAATACGGAACGACCCGTGTAACAATCAAGTACTCTAGGCTAATTTGAACGTCTAAACATGATAATACGGAACGACTCGTGTAACAATCAAGTACTCTAGGCTAATTTGAAAGTCTAAACATGATAATACGGAACGACTCGTGTAACAATCAAGTACTCTAGGCTAATTTGAACGTCTAAACATGATAATACGGAACAACTCGTGTAACAATCAAGTACTCTAGGCTAACTTGAAAGTCTAAACATGATAATACGGAACGACTCGTGTAACAATCAAGTACTCTAGGCTAATTTGAAAGTCTAAACATGATAATACGGAACAACTCGTGTAACAATCAAGTACTCTAGGCTAATTTGAAAGTCTAAACATGATAATACGGAACGACTCGTGTAACAATCAAGTACTCTAGGCTAATTTGAACGTCTAAACATGATAATACGGAACAACTCGTGTAACAATCAAGTACTCTAGGCTAACTTGAAAGTCTAAACATGATAATACGGAACGACTCGTGTAACAATCAAGTACTCTAGGCTAATTTGAAAGTCTAAACATGATAATACGGAACGACCCGTGTAACAATCAAGTACTCTAGGCTAATTTGAACGTCTAAACATGATAATACGGAACGACTCGTGTAACAATCAAGTACTCTAGGCTAATTTGAAAGTCTAAACATGATAATACGGAACGACTCGTGTAACAATCAAGTACTCTAGGCTAATTTGAAAGTCTAAACATGATAATACGGAACGACTCGTGTAACAATCAAGTACTCTAGGCTAATTTGAACGTCTAAACATGATAATACGGAACGACTCGTGTAACAATCAAGTACTCCAGGCTAATTTGAACGTCTAAACATGATAATACGGAACGACTCGTGTAACAATCAAGTACTCTAGGCTAATTTGAAAGTCTAAACACGAGATATCACAGAATGAATCATCTAACAATGAAAGACTCTTGACTGATATTTCATTTTTAGATGTTCGAATCATAGAATGAATTTCCTAACAATGAAATCTTTATCTTCTTTTTATAAATATTAAACTTAACATGTTAATTTCTTGGTTGTTCCAGAGATACTAATAAATTTCTGCTTCAACAGACTTTTCGTCACTATAAAACACGACAACAGATGAACAAAGATGGATGACACACACCGGTGAAATGAATATAAATAGCTAATTAAGTTTGGATGTGTACATTTAAACCACACATCACATCAGTTCCTTATCGAGGTTTTAGGTTCTTAAGTTTGGATGTGTACATTTAAACCAAACATCACATCAGTTCCTTATCGAGGTTTTAGGTTCTTAAGTTTGGATGTGTACATTTAAACCAAACATCACATCAGTTCCTTATCGAGGTTTTAGGTTCTTAAGTTTGGATGTGTACATTTAAACCAAAAATCACATCAGTTCCTTATCGAGGTTTTAGGTTCTTAAGTTTGGATGTGTACATTTAAACCAAAAATCACATCAGTTCCTTATCGAGGTTTTAGGTTCTTAAGTTTGGATGTGTACATTTAAACCACACATCACATCAGTTCCTTATCGAGGTTTTAGGTTCTTAAGTTTGGATGTGTACATTTAAACCAAACATCACATCAGTTCCTTATCGAGGTTTTAGGTTCTTAAGTTTGGATGTGTACATTTAAACCAAACATCACATCAGTTCCTTATCGAGGTTTTAGGTTCTTAAGTTTGGATGTGTACATTTAAACCAAAAATTACATCAGTTCCTTATCGAGGTTTTAGGTTCTTAAGTTTGGATGTGTACATTTAAACCACACATCACATCAGTTCCTTATCGAGGTTTTAGGTTCTTAAGTTTGGATGTGTACATTTAAACCAAAAATCACATCAGTTCCTTATCGAGGTTTTAGGTTCTTAAGTTTGGATGTGTACATTTAAACCAAACATCACATCAGTTCCTTATCGAGGTTTTAGGTTCTTAAGTTTGGATGTGTACATTTAAACCAAACATCACATCAGTTCCTTATCGAGGTTTTAGGTTCTTAAGTTTGGATGTGTACATTTAAACCAAAAATCACATCAGTTCCTTATCGAGGTTTTAGGTTCTTAAGTTTGGATGTGTACATTTAAACCAAACATCACATCAGTTCCTTATCGAGGTTTTAGGTTCTTAAGTTTGGATGTGTACATTTAAACCAAACATCACATCAGTTCCTTATCGAGGTTTTAGGTACTTAAGTTTGGATGTGTACATTTAAACCAAAAATCACATCAGTTCCTTATCGAGGTTTTAGGTTCTTAAGTTTGGATGTGTACATTTAAACCAAAAATCACATCAGTTCCTTATCGAGGTTTTAGGTTCTTAAGTTTGGATGTGTACATTTAAACAAAACATCACATCAGTTCCTTATCGAGGTTTTAGGTTCTTAAGTTTGGATGTGTACATTTAAACCAAAAATCACATCAGTTCCTTATCGAGGTTTTAGGTTCTTAAGTTTGGATGTGTACATTTAAACCAAACATCACATCAGTTCCTTATCGAGGTTTTGATCTAATATTTTAAACGCCAGATACTGAGAATGATTTACTAAATATGAACATAAGTTCCAGGAGAGAATCATTCATGTACTTATTAAAATGTTTCCAACAGGTGGGCGGCCTATCTTTAGGACCGGAAGAAGACAGCGGAGCACCTGTGGATACAGGGGGGGACTGGCTTGACTAGATAACCCTGAGTTAATGAACCACATCCTACTGGGCCGTGGGGGAGGATCTGATGCTCTCCGTGTTACAGAGTTTCTCTAACGAATGACATTACCTACAATAACGTTTCCCATAACTGTGACTTAATATTTCATCTGTTCTCACGATTTTAATTTTGTTGTCAGTTTCTCCGAAATAAACCATACTTTTCTTTCTCCATGACACAACCATGACGTATTTATTCCCACGTATACAGTAATCATGGAGTGTTTGTTCCCATGGTTGCAGAAGGTATTTAGTAATCGCAAAGTATTTATTTCTGTGGTTACGGAGAGATTTACTGATCATTAAATCTTTAATTCCACGGTTACAAAAGATATCAATAATCATGAAGTCTCAGTTTTCACGGTTACAAAAGATATCAATAATCATGAAGTCTCAGTTTTCACGGTTACAGAAAATATTACCAATCATGAAGTCTCAGTTTCCACAGTTACAGAGAGTATTACTAATCATGAAGTCTGTTTCCACAGTTACAGAAGAAATGGGAATAACCATGAATTATTTGTTTCATGAAATTTAAAATGGCTTCAAAGAACTGCATGTGTTGGAGAACTACAGAAAGCTGTAGATATGTTTGATGCACGATCATCAGATATTTAACGAATAAAATGATGGCTATTTCAAGTCTGTATGCTCAAACAGGCACATATGTCTGAACGTGGAGGTTGCTCTTAATGTTTTTTAGATGATTCACCTCATAAAAACGGGCCATCTGAGCTAGAAAAAGAGCTCAATATTTCTTATTAATAAAAACTAACGCTAACTATTAACTATTTTAAAGTAGCATGAACTAAATCTTTTACATAAAATATGGAAAACTTTATACTTTGTTTCAGAGGATTTCATGTTTTGTTTGAAGGTAAGCACAGACCAACACCATAAGCTATCTGTTCTCAGCACACAACGTATATCTAAACCAGTATTCCAGCGTTTACGTCCGAAGACCCAGCACTGTGCCTCTGGGAGAAAACAAATAATTGAAATATAATGCTCAAAAATTTAACGTTTTAATTTCCAGAAAAAACTATTTTTACATCGATATCTTTAAAAATGTTTTAAAAACTATAATTTCAACCTGAAGTAAATCTAGAAATGACTAATAGTAACTGAAAAATTAAAATTATAAACTCTAAATTAATAGTAGTAATGTACAGTCTATTTACACGTAGTGTTAATACAGCACAAACATATATTCATAAAGTTTTCCTGAAAAACATTTTCTTCCAGAATGCTGAATTTAAACAGCAAGATTTGAAACTATTACCATTTAAATTATTGAAACTAAGACAAGTCATGGTTGCTAGTACCATTTAAATTAATAAAACTAAGACAAGCCATGGTTACTAGTACCATTTAAATTAGCGAAGCTAAGACAAGTCATGGTTACAAGTACCATTAAATTAAAAAACTAAGACAAGTAATGTTACTAGTACCATTTAAATTAAAAACTAAGACAAGTCATGGTTACTAGTACCATTTAAATTAGTGAAACTAAGACAAGTCATAATTACTAGTACCATTTCAATTAATAAAACTAACACAAGTCATGGTTACTAGTACCATTTAAATTAATAAAACTAACACAAGTCATGGTTACTAGTACCATTTAAATTAAAAACTAAGACAAGTCATGGTTACAAGTACCATTAAATTAAAAAACTAAGACAAGTAATGTTACTAGTACCATTTCAATTAATAAAACTAACACAAGTCATGGTTACTAGTACCATTTAAATTAATAAAACTAACACAACTCATGGTTACTAGTACCATTTAAATTAGTGAAATTAAGACAAGTCATGGTTACTAGTACCATTTAAATTAATAAAACTAACACAAGTCATGGTTACTAGTACCATTTAAATTAGTGAAATTAAGACAAGTCATGGTTACTAGTACCATTTAAATTAACAAAACTAAGACAAGTCATGGTTGCTAATAACTTTTCAATCAGTGAAACTAAGAAAAATCATGGTTACTAATACCCTTTAAGTTAGTGAAACTGAGACAAATCATGGTTACTAATACCACTTAAATTAGTGAAACTAAGACAAAAATTGGTTACTAATGTTAGTGAAACTAAGACAAATAATGGCTACTAATGTCAGTGAAACAAAGACAAATTATGGTTACTAATACCCTTTAAGTTAGTGAAACTAAGACAAATCACGGTTACTAATTCCACTTAAATTGGTGAAACTAAGACAAATCATGGTTACCAATACCACTTAAATTAGTGAAACTGAGACAAATCACTGTTACTAATATCTTTGAAGTTAGTGAAACGAAGACAAATCATGGTTACTAATACCTTTTCAATTAGTGAAACAAAACCAAATCATGGTTACTGATACCACTTAAATTAGTGAAACTAAGACAAATCATGGTTACTAATACCACTTAACTTTGTGAAACTAAGACAAATAATGGCTACTAATGTTAGTGAAACAAAGACAAATTATGGTTACTGATACCACTTAAATAATTAAAACAAGACAAATAATGGTTACTAATACCTTTTCAATTAGTAAAACAAAAACAAATCATGGTTACTAATACCAGTTAAATTAGTGAAACTAAGATAAATCATGGTTACTAATACCTTTCAAGTTAATGAAACTAAAACAAATCATGGTTACTAATTCTTTTCAAGTTAGTGAAAGTTAGACAAATCATGGTTACTAATTCTTTTCAAGTTAGTGAAACTAAGACAAATCATGGTTACTAATACCTTTTCAATTAGTGAAACAAAAACAAATCATGGTTACTAATACCTTTTCAATTTGTGAAACTAAAACAAATCATGGTTAATAATACCTTTATAGCTAGTTAAACTAAAACAAATCACGGTTACTAATACCTTTCAAGTTAATAAAACTAAAACAAATCACGGTTACAAATACCTTTTAAGTTAGTGAAACTAAGACAAATCATGGTTACTAATACCTTTTAAGTTAATGAAACTAAAACAAATCACGGTTACCAATACCTTTATAGCCAGTGAAACTAAAACAAATCATGGTTACTAATTCTTTTCAAGTCAGTGAAAGTTAGACAAATAATGGTTACTAAAAACCACTTAAATTAGTGAAACTAAAACAAATCACGGTTACTAATACCTTTCAAGCTAGTGTAACTAAAACAAATCATTGTTACTAATACCTTTCAAGTTAGTGAAACTAAGACAAATCATGGTTACTAATACCTTTTCAATTAGTGAAACAAAAACAAATCATGGTTACTAATACCTTTTCAATTAGTGAAACAAAAACAAATCATGGTTACTAATACCTTTTCAATTTGTGAAATTAAAACAAATTATGGTTACTAATACTTTTAAAGTAAGTGAAAGTAAGACAAATCATGGTTACTAAAACCACTTAAATTAGTGAAACTAAAACAAATCACTGTTACTAATACCTTTCAAGTGAATAAAACTAAAACAAATCACGGTTAGAAATCCATCTTAATTTAGTGAAACTAAGATAAATCATGGTTACTAATACCTTTTCAATTTGTGAAATTAAAACAAATCATGGTTACTAATACCTTTATAGCTAGTGAAACTAAAACAAATTATGGTTACTAATACTTTTCAAGTAAGTGAAAGTAAGACAAATCTTGGTTACTAAAACCACTTAAATTAGTGGAACTAAAACAAATCACGGTTACTAATACCTTTCAAGTTAATGAAACTAAAAAAAATCACGGTTACAAATACCTTTTAAGTTAGTGAAACTGAGACAAATCATGGTTACTAGTACCTTTTCAATTAGTGAAACTAAGTCAAATCATGGCTACTAATACCTTTTCAATTAGTGAAAGTAAGATAAGTCATGGTTACTACTACCCTTTAAGTTAGTGAAACTAAGACAAATCATGGTTACTAATACCACTTAAATTTGTGAAACTAAGACAAATAATGGTTACTAATGTTAGTGAAACAAAGACAAATTTTGGTTACTAATACTCTTTAAGTTAGTGCAACTGAGACAAGTCATGGTTACTCATACCCTTTAAGTTAGTGAAACTAAAACAAATCGTGATTACTAATACTTTTGAAGTTAGTGAAAGTAAGACAAATCATGGTTACTAAAACCACTTAAATTAATGAAACTAAAACAAATCACGGTTACTAATACCTTTTAGGTTAATGAAACTAAAACAAATCACGGTTACAAATACCTTTTACGTTAGTGAAACTGAGACAAATCATGGTTACTAGTACCTTTTCAATTAGTGAAACTAAGACAAATCATGGCTACTAATACTTTTCAAGTTAGTGAAAGTTAGACAAATCATGGTTACTAAAACCATTTAAATTAGTGAAACTAAAATCACGGTTACTAATGCCTTTTAAGTTAATGAAACTAAAATAAATCACGGTTACTAATACCTTTTAAGTTAGTGAAACTAAGACCAATAATGGTTACTTATACCTTTTAAGTTAGTGAAACTAAAACAAATCATGGTTAGTAATACTTTTTCAATCAGTGAAACTAAAACAAATCATGGTTACTAATATCTTTTAAGTTAGTGAAACTGAGACAAATCATGGTTACTAATTTATTTTCAGTTTTCTTTTCTTACCTAATGTACTTCACGAAATAGCATATTATCTCGTTTCATATTTTATTTCTGAAGCCCTAAAGACTACAATTTTGAAAGTCAACTGTCCATTTGTCATATCGTACATTTTAGACTTCACAGCAGGTGACACACTTCTTTGATATTGAATCTCCCGCCACTCTCTAAACATAACTATTTCTTCAACTAAGTTTATTTCTACCGTTCTGTTATTTATATTCATAAGCAGGGTATCCTTCAGGCTCGTACTTACTTTGTAATTGTTATTATATTCATTTGTGTGGTATTCTACGTGCTCGTACTTTCTTTGTAACTGTTACTATGTTCATTAGTTACCATGTACCAACCATTCTCACAGTACACACCAAACCTACAGACAATGTCCATGTACCAACCGTTCTGTTAATTACCGTATACCAACCGTTCTCTTAATTTCCGTGTACCAACCGTTCTGTTAGTTACCGTGTACCAACCGTTCTGTTTGTTCCCATCTACCAACCGTTCTGTTAGTTACCATGTACCCACCGTTCTGTTTATTACCATGTACCAATCGCTCTGTTAGTTACCACGTACCAACAGTTCTGACAGTTCACATCAAGCCCACAGAAAAGAACCATGTAACAACAGTTCTGATAGTACACACCAAACCCACAGAAAAGAACCATGTAACAACCGTTTTGATGGTACACACCAAACACACAGAAAAGTACCATGCTCTATCAGATGGTTTCCCTTCACGAACGTGGAACGCATGCTATCCAGAGCCCTAAACAAAAAGTAACATTATCTGTTTACCTGTTCTGTTGCTCTGAGGTAGATAAAACATATTACCAGGTGTTATAACAGTTTCCGCATATAATCAACACATAACGAAGATGACGTCACTGTTATTGAAACTACACTAATACTGTCACTAATGTTTAGTATGAAAGTCAAATCGTTTGTTCTTCCAACAGTTTCGGCCAATAGGACACTTTATCGCTGACCCAACAATCATCAATGTTCCTGGAATTGTTCAACAACCTAGTATTTTATTATCAACTGAATCTCTCTGTTTCTTTAGGTTCGTATCCCCCTCTGTTGTCAGAAAGTGGCTTTAATCGAAATGACTCCATTTTCAGGAGTCTGCAGACCGGTATTGAAGACACGCGACTTTTATCAAACCAAAGATTACACAGATTGTGAAAACACGTGACTGTCATCAAACCATAGATTAATAATTGATTGTGAAGACACGTGATTGTCATCAAACCATAGATTACACAGATTGTGAAGACACGTGACTGTCATCAAACCATAGATTAATAATTGATTGTGAAGACACGTGATTGTCATCAAACCATAGATTACACAGATTGTAGAGACACGTAGCTGTCATCAAACCATAAATTACACAGATTCTGAAGACACGTAGCTGTCATCAAACCATAGATTACACAGATTGTGAAGACACGTAGTTGTCATCAAACCATAGATTACACAGATTGTGGAGACACGTAGTTGTCATCAAACCACAAATTACACAGATTGTGAAGACACGTAGCTGTCATCAAACCACAGATTACACAGATTGTAAAGACACGTGATTGTCATCAAACCATAGATTACACAGATTGTGAAGACACGTAGCTGTCATCAAACCATAGATTACACAGATTGTGGAGACACGTAGCTGTCATCAAACCATAGATTACACAGATTGTGAAAACACGTGACTGTCATCAAACCATAGATTAATAATTGATTGTGAAGACACGTGATTGTCATCAAACCATAGATTACACAGATTGTGAAGACACGTGACTGTCATCAAACCATAGATTAATAATTGATTGTGAAGACACGTGATTGTCATCAAACCATAGATTACACAGATTGTAGAGACACGTAGCTGTCATCAAACCATAAATTACACAGATTGTGAAGACACGTAGCTGTCATCAAACTATAGATTACACATTGATCGTGAAGACACGTAGCTCTCATCAAACCATAGATTACACATTGATCGTGAAGACACGTAGCTGTCATCAAACCATAGATTACACATGGATTGTGAAGACACGTAGCTGTCATCAAACCATCGATTACACATTGATTGTGAAGACACGTAGCTCTCATCAAACCATAGATTACATATTGATTGTGAAGACACGTAGCTGTCATCAAACCATAAATTACACAGATTGTGAAGACACGTAGCTGTCATCAAACCATAGATTACACAGATTGTGGAGACACGTAGTTGTCATCAAACCACAAATTACACAGATTGTGAAGACACGTAGCTGTCATCAAACCATAGATTACACAGATTGTGGAGACACGTAGCTGTCATCAAACCATAAATTACACAGATTGTGAAGACACGTAGCTGTCATCAAACCATAGATTACACATTGATTGTGAAGACACGTAGCTATGATCAAACCAAAGATTACACAGATTGTGAAGACACGTAGCTGTCATCAAACCATAGATTACACAGATTGTGGAGACACGTAGCTGCCATCAGTACAAA